>NW_019774736.1:1198893-1215759 GCF_001039355.2 Lingula anatina | reverse complement strand
GAAGACAAGTATGATGCATTTTTGGCCCACAGTAATGTTGATGCTGAATTTGTGGAAAGCGTCATGCACACATTGGAGGAAAGGGGAGTCAGCTGCTGCTACTCAAAGAAAGACTTCCGCCCAGGTACTAGAACAGTGACTTGTATTGAAGAAGCCCTTGAAAAGTGCAAGTACGTTATCTGTTTTCTTTCCAAAGACTTTCTTACAAGTCCTTGGTGCCAGCATGAAAAAGATATGGCGCTGCATAAGGCTGCCGAGACGAGTAAAGACATTATCGTTCCTATCTTGTTGGACGCGTCCTTCGAAGATTTACCCAGAAATATTCGGCGCTTGACTCACATCAGAGGCGATGATACCAAATTTGAGAAGAAGTTGTTTTCCTCGCTTGGAGGTGAATATTGCGTTATTTAAAGATACACGAGTTTTAACCACTTTATTATTCAAAAGAATAGAATTTAAATGAGCATAAATGAGCACTGATGTATTATTTCGGTCACGTACGCTATCGATACCAAATATTACTGGTATTTTCAGGCCCATGTTAAAGGAGGTTGGGGTTTACGGATAAAAAAAGTGCATCCGTTCACCGTGCATTATGGAGAAGTAGACAAAGCTATTGTCGCTATAAGATTGCTTGGGTTTGTCTTTTGTTTTGCTTGCCATACAGTTGAGGGGGCACTCTGTTAAAGAGGGGGATTGACCTTGTAAGGGACGAGGCCCACAGTGCTCTCTCCTAGGACATGTCGCTGGCTCTCTCTTGAAAAGGTCTAAATCATTGCAAATCATTGTAAAAACATGAAATTAGAATGGTGCAAGAGTTGTTTATCCTCTCAGTTCCAGAGGGACTTTCCCGTCCAACATACAGGGATCTAGAAGATACTGTAGCAGAACTGCAGACTCAGAACCAGACGGTTATGGGTGAATTAAAAGCTAAGCAAAAGGCTGTGATTACCTGGGAACGAAAGTGTCAAGAACTTCAGCGAAATATTGAAAGGAAAGATGTCAAACTAGAACAGCTGAAAACCAAATTGAACAATGACCAAAGTATCATAAAGCTTCATCTTAAAGGACTGTGTATTGCCTTTGCCGTCATTTTGTGCGCAGTGGTGTTAGTTTCCTTTATTGCTGGTTACATGCCGCATCAGTATTCTCTTCCGAAAATATTAATAAAAAATAACACAATAATTCAATTAGCACGGAACGTAACCGCTAAAAGGATTCTATAATAAGTTTATCACAAAGCTAAACACATTGACTAAGCACTTCCCCTGCTAAGCGAGTTGAGCTGCTTAACATATGGAGCTGCTAAACATATGTAAACGTGTGGAGCTGCTAAACGCGTGAAACTGGTTAACGCGTGGTGCAGCCTGCTCGGATACTTAGTGTCACTATTTTAAATATACCTATTAAGTACTAAGTGACTTTTGTCAAAATCCTATAAGTAAGGGTAGCAATGGCTAAATCCCCTTCCAGCGTAGGCCTAGGCCAAGTTTTCGGTATAGCTACCATTGTATAAAAGTGCATTTTACTCTGGTCCCTTATTGATATATGATTTTATCCACCTATGTTTTTATTTTAGATCTAAATGAGAACTGGTAAGTAGAAAGCATTATATTCATGGGCAGCTATAGGAATTTGAAAAGGGTGGGTTCTAACCTCCAGATATTAGAATAACAAGCTAAAAGAGACCCTCACTTCTAAGCCATTCATTTTTGAAGAAGTGATCGCCAGCATCCGCCTGTATCGGATGGCCTAGTGGTTAGAGTGGCAGTGCTCGCCTACGAAACTGAAGAACAGATCCCAGCTGAGAACATATTAGTTTTTCAAGGCAAAAAAAAAATAATAATAACACAGTATGACATAATGATGCAATAAGACATCTAGCGAGATGACCAAATAATAACAATATGATTAATAACAATATGATTACCTTCTAAATGAGAGAAGTGTGTAATAATTCAGGCATTAATATTAGTAGCAAAGCTACTGTAATGTGTCTTGTAGCTCAGCTTTCGTCTGAGTTCGCATGATTCATTGCCTGTATATTATAAATTATATTTATGTATATACACTATACGCTTGCGCATTTCATTACGCTATAGTTATGTATTTGTTTGGTCATAAACTTGTAAAAATGCGCTAGAGCTTATAAAAAGTATCACTTTTTTATCATAAACGAAACCTTGTGTACATGGCACCCAGCACTTTAAGTGCAACCTGGCCCAGGTGTAACACGAATGGAAGTCCTGGGAATGGAAGTCCGGGGTCCCATATAATTAGTACAGGCTAGGGTTAGTTGGAGTGTTGGGGTTAGTGTGTGGGACGAATGTCGCCTGTAAAAGGTAATGGGAAACGGACTACGGTTTCTAGCAGACTTGTATTCCTGTTAAACTTGTGTTACATGTATGCAGACATGTAAATACCCAGCATTACACTCCTGGTTTAGGGAGATCGAAAAATAAGGCTATGGCACACGATGGATGAAAGATACTAAATAAAGGGAATAAATCAGAGCATGATTTCACATGACGCCCAGAGCACTATATTAAATCCTGATCAGATATCCGGAATAGTTAATAAAAAGTATGTCACCATGTCTATGTAAATATTTTTTCCAGAAAAAAAGTTACGTACATGTACATGTAGTACAAAATTAAAAAGAAAGGTCGATTTCTTTTCTAAATGAAAATCACGATAGCTTTAACATGTAAGTAAATGGAAGAAACCTGAAGGACAATTTGTATATTTGAACAGTCTATAGCTATATATTGCTACACTAGTCACTGTCTATACAAATGTGATTGTTTGTTTAAGCGCTCCATGTATGACATGCCTTTGCAATGTTAATTATTTTTGCTTTTTAAATCTGATGTGTATCGTATAGTTTGATGGCAAATGTAACTTCGGTGTTTATGCTACCGTAATGTTTGTTTTGTGGCTTTTACTTTTGCAATAGGAAAACACATGTATGAGTTTTGATTCTTATTTTTAAATTTTCCCCTCTGAAGGGCTATCGTTAAAGGGATAATAACTGTTCATTTTGGCAAAAAAAATTAATTTTCCTGGAGTAAACAACAATTTTCCCGTACTTATCAATGGTAAATGAATCCATTTGTACATGCAAAGTTAGTCCCTGTTTTTGTTTTTTTCTAATTTTTTTAAATAGTCTCTTAAAGAGATTGTTAAAGAGTATAGCCATCTATGGAGGTCATGTGGTCTAATGACAAGCTCAGATATCAGAATAATAGCTATAACTGCCCATTTTGTGGTAAAACAGTATATATTATATTTTTATGAGTTGTTTACAATGTCTTTATTGTGAAATATAGCTCTCATACAAAGAGTAATTATCACTTTAATTAATTATAATTATGAGGTCCCATATTTGGGAATATAGCTTTTTTCCGTTTCTTTCGTGTGAAATACTAGTCTGAATATTCATGCAATGAAAATAAATACTTTAAGAGTACAAAAGCTTTTTTTTGTTGTTTCATTGCTGTTCAAAATTCTAATTTCAAGAGGGAACCTTTGGTGTGATATTTTTCAGAAATAGAAGGGGGGGGGGAGGTCAGGATCCCCGAAATCCGCCATTGTATACCCGGAATGTATAAAACCACAAGGTGGCAGGCAGTGTGGCAGTGTAAACTGGCAAATAAAATAGGTACAGGGGTAGAACGGTAAACAGTCATACACTTGGGCTAACAATAAATATCCAAACCAACTTTTAATATTTATAAGAAAAATAATATATAGGAAACATGGTTACAGGTATGGTAGAATAAAATGCTATTGCTCCTAATTTTATAACAATCGAAAGGATATGCTGCCTCATTTAAAAAGAGCGATTAAAATTTGACTAAGTCAGCATTTCTATTACTAGCGTCACCAGTATTTGGCCTGTTTCTACCGAGAATGCTTTCAATACTATGAGACAATCTGGCAGCGGCCACTTCGTCTTTTCTGTTTACGCCTACTTTTGCAAAATCGGGCACTGATATCGCTGATATTGTTAAATTTTGAGAAGAAAATGGTTCTTGTGTGCCAGCTAGAAATGGGCTTTGTAATTCTACATTGATATGACTGGTCTTTTTGAGGCAAAGTTCTTGATTCACTGGCGTCTGTTTTATTGGGCGTCCTTGTAGAACCAGGTCCAGCGTTATTTCTACTGGAGTAGGGGGAATGTATCGCTTTTTAGAATCAATCGTTCCTTCAATATGCGATGTGACAATGGCGTCTTTTTTCGCGTCACTATCTCTACTCATTTCATTAACCGCACTTTCAGAGTCGTCTTCCTTCTCATTATGAAAATTGCCATGTTTCTGGTGTTACGTCAAATCAATCGTTTTCAGTCTTGCTGTGTCATAACAATGTTGAGCAGCAAGTTTTTCGAAAGTTGAACCTGAGGTCATACATGTAATTTGTGGATACGGAACGGCGTCGCTCATGTCGTTATTCGCGCTGTAAGTTTGATGCATTTTTGTCGACACAAATGCGAGTTCGCATGGCGTTGACCCATGAAGAAGCGCAGATGACGTATTTCGAATAGGCCTCCGTGTAGTAACGTTGGAAACCCCGAAGAGCGCCGGCGGGCCTGAGGTACCTGCGCTCGCCGTTGTGCTGTCAGACTTAAAGGACAATGGTCATATAAAAACCCATTTCTCGAATTTTGACGATTCAACACTCAATCTATACACTAGAGGTATGTTTTAATCGATCCCCGCCATTTAAAAATTATAAAAACAATCTATTAGTAGTAAAAAAGCGTTTTAGTAAACCTCACCTCAATATGCATAAATGAAGCAACAGATCTGGGTCACGCGGTACTGTGACGACAATTGGGATAAAGGTCTATGAGACTCAACTGAGCTGCATGGTGCAAACAGACAGAATAATTTTGGAAAGTTGTGTTGAACGGAGTTGAGCAATTTTCTTTATGCCTCAGTGTGTTGCCGTGGGATTCACCAAAATTGCAGCACTCCTTGACTATCTTTCTTTATCTGTGACGGTCTTCCGTGACTAACTTACTAACTTCGGTGACAATAGTTGCGATCCTCGCGATCTCGGTCACCTCAGGTGATTTAGATCATATCAAAAGCTGATAGTCTTTAAGATACTGTCATCAGTTGGCAAGCTTACTAATTGCTGATGCATTTTTAATTTCATTGTACCCTGTAGTTGACCAAGAGCTCATTAACAATAAAACCTGTTAATTATGCACCGCTGCAATTCCAAAGCCAGGTAATAACAGGTATGAAACTCGTCTTGGTGGGCTTTCATATTTTTCAATATATCTCATTTATTTCATGGGGTTATTTTATTGGTATTTGTAAATGACGTTAAATATCAATACTTAAACAATTAAGTTCAAACACGGTCGCGAATATTAATAAAAGAAATTGCTCTCAGGGTATCTTGAAGCTTCCGTGGAAGAAAACGTGTTGAGGAAAAACAGGAAAAAGAGCGTTATATTAAAGAAAAAATGGGAACTGCTGTAATAAAATGGTTCGTTATCCTAATTCGTTTATGCTTTGAGGATTTGTTTCTGAAGATTATTTCATCTGAAATATTAAATAATTTAAAAGATTGATTATTTTATAACTTGAAACGCAAATTATGCGTCAGTACGCAATTTTTTTTTTTTTTGCAAATTTGTAAGCTTATAACACCGTGCTATAAAGATCTACTCAAGAAAAAAATTTGCTTGGGTAAAATTGAGTACGGAATNACAATGTATTATGGCATAAAAGGCAACGCGACTTTTTTTACTTAATATAAGATGGATCTTAACTGTATTGTTATTGTCTACAGTCCTTCAGTTTATCTTTTTAGAGTAATTGTACCATATTTTGTATATCCAGTCTTTTTGTTTCATAGAAAGAGATAGACTTTATCTTTACAAAAGAGAATAGCCATATCAGTTAATTTTGTAATTTTTGTTTATGTTCCATTTTGTAAATGGATTGAAACATGTAAGATGAAGATTATTTGTTTTTTAGAAAAAAAATTATGTATTATGTAGGATATTTCTACTTAAGAAAATTAATTTTTTTTTTATAAATGGAACAAAAAAGCCAGTATTTTACCAAAATAAGGTATGTTGAACATCATTAACACCAATGTTTTTGTATGGCATAAAATTGTTTAAACTGAATTATATATTCTGTAGCCAATTACAAATAGGATTAGTTTTGTAAAATGCTGTCAAACCTAGTCATTTTCTTGTTTGTGACATAAATTAGATGGAAACCACAATTTACGTGTAGTTAATTATAGCATTGGGAATGGAAAAAGCAAGGATTGTTAAGTTTGTATGAGTGGGTCAGCCTTTATATTTCTACTTTAAAAATATAAATTTGCACCTTTCTGCCGTTTTTTTTTTTTTTTAATTGAAGAATTGTACTTGAAAGTTTATCATGCTGTTTGATACATCAAAATGATCTTTTTATTTCCTTATTAACTTGCATATATTTTTAATTTCATTTACTTACAACCAATTGGTGTCATTTTCTAGCTTGTAGTGTAGTTCTCATTTTAACGTGTCAAAATATTAAGCATTTTGTGCGTCACTCTGTTGCTGCTGTGAAAGGTTCTTTTTCCATCATTTAATGCTTGAATTTACACTTCACTAACAAACATTTTGTTGCATTTTTGAAATGCAAAAGTTACTGAAGTGCCAATAACTTTAAAAAATTTATTCTAAATGTAAATTTTTGCCAGTGTTTTGTAATATTTAGCTCTTGCAAGTTTTATTTTATTTTTGTAAGCTTACCAATAAAAGCATTTATTAAGGGACTTGTTTGTTGATGCAATAGTGTTGTTAGTAATGCAAATGTCTTCATAAAAAAAAGTCCCTTAAAAACGAGCCTGTCATTCCAGGACTGAACTACAACATCAGTACAATAATTATATAAGTAAAATTAATATTTCAATTATTCAATAATTATATCAGTAAAATTAGTCCAATAATTGCTGTATCATTTGGTTTGATATTCTGATATGCTCAACCAAAATAAATCCATAACATCCAATATCCAGTGAAATATAAAATAAGTAACAAACTAGTAGGAACAATTTGATGTTTATTACTGTGGAACATTAAAAAATATGTAAAACTGAATATCTGAATACATCTACCTTTTTTTCATTAAGTAATAATTTTTTTGAAAATGAAGGAAAGTTTCAGCCCAGTGTCTACAAACTGGCAACTTGAAAATCATCTGGCTGAACTCTCCCCTACACTTACATCAGAAGAATAATTGTATTAGTAAATAAAATATCAACTAGTTCAATAATTGCTGCAATATTTGGTTACATATTCCGATATTCACCAATACTCAATCATGCCTAGCATCCAGTCTTCCAGTGAAATGCATATACAAGTCTTCTTGGTACAATGACATTTTTACTGTGATATCACTGTGAAATATTAAAATTGAACATCTGAATAAATGTATGGTTTTAATTTCATTTTCATTGTTCAATTTAAAATAAGTGGGAAAAGAATACAGTTAAGTCCCCATACATGATGGTTAACTGGAAATCATTTTAATCTGATTCTTGGCCAATTTTTTCTGGATGCTTACTTCTAACATGCTTTTTTATGCTGTGTTTCCAACCAAATGTTTGCGTACAATATGGGCAATTAAACACGTTTTCTCTAGTGTGTACTTGTTGGTGGCTATTACGATCTTTACCGGTTATAAATCTCTTGTCACAAAACTGACACTGAAAAGGTCTCTGGTCAGTATGAATCTTCTCATGGACATTACGTCCTTGCTCATGTGTGAATGCCTTACCACAGAAAGAACACTTGAACAATTTTTCTCCCGTGTGGATCCTCTCGTGATCACGGCAGTGTGCCTTCCTCCTGAATGCCTTCCCACAGTGCTGACAGGAGTGGGGTTTGGCAGGCTCCTCGCCAGTGTGACTCATTTCATGGTTCAAACACACCTGCCTGTAGGCAAACCTCTTGGGACAGTGCTTACACTTGTACGGGGTCTCACCATTATGGCTCCTCATGTGAATTTTAAGGCTGAACTTGGTGCCAAATGCTTTGGAGCACAAGGAGCAATCAAACTCTCTAATGTCAGCATGGGCTCTTTCATGACTTGCCAGCCAAGCTTTGGTTGCAAACACTTTATCACAATATCTACATTTCATGTCATCACTGAAGATTCCTTTGTGAATGTTTTCATGAGTTGTCCATATGGCTTTATTTGCAAATTCTTTATTACAAAACTGGCATTTATAAGGTTTCAGATGAGTGTCTTCATGTCGCTTGACATCGGACACAGTTAAAAAACACTTATCACAATACTGGCATTTGTGTTTCTTCTCCCCAGTGTGATACACCATGTGACCGCTAAGATCACTTTTAGTATTAAAATATTTGTCACAAACACTGCAGCCATACAATCTTTCATTAGTGTGCCTCTGTTTGTGGTTTTCCAGCTTGCCATTGGTATCAAAGGCCATGCTACATTGACTACATTGGAATTGCCTCTCCCCTGTGTGAATCTTGGCATGGACCCTGCGGTCATATGTACTGGGGAATGCTTTAAAGCACACATCACACTTAAATGGCAGGTCCCCAACATGCCTCATTTCATGTTTTTTTAAGACCTGTTTGTGTCTGAACCTCCTGGGACAGTGTGAACACTGAAATGGCTTCTCTCCGGTGTGGACCCGTTCATGCTGGTCAAGTTCATATCGAATGACAAATCCTTTTTGGCAAAATGAACATTTGAAAGGCTTATCGTCTCTATGTCGCATCTTGTGCATTTGGAGGTGAATCTTCTTGAAGAAGGCTTTGGGGCAAGTCTGACATTTATAGGGTCTCGTTCCTGAGTGAATCAATTTATGGTCTCTAAAACCAGCTCTAGTTTTAAAATCCATTTCACAGATTTGACACTTAAATGGGCTTTGTTCTGAATGGAGATTCTCGACATCAAGGCAGACGTTTTGTCTGTGCCTCCTGTTACCTCGACGTGTGGCACGGCTGTTACTAAGACGTCCTGTATCTACATTAACCATCACTGTATTCTCCTCCAGATGAACTAGCGCTTCATGTGCAGTGCGATCTCCGCTCCATTTAAACAATCTGCTACAGAAATTACACTGAAAAGGTTTGTTTTTAATCCGTTTATCTCTCAAATATGAAGCACCCTGTTCATTGCCAAGCTCTGTGGTCAAAGAGGGTTTTGTCTTCTGTTGCAGAATAAAGGTTTTCTCACCACTATGAATCATTTCATGCGCCACACAGTCCCCCTTCCACACAAACACTTGGTTACAATGGCCACACTTATACCCTTTCTTGGTAGCTGGTGCCACACCAGTTGTTGGTTTGAAGTAAGCTGTAAACATGTCAGGAGCTGATCTTAGTTTTGTTGGTTCAGTGTCAGATGTAGACATTTTGGCACTTGCTGGTGAGGTTTTGGTTACTCCTGCAATGTCAGAAGGCAATTTATCAGTTGTTGCAGTGACACCTGTCAGCACATTGTCAGCTGTAGACATGGCATCATCTGCTGATTTGCATTCAGTATTGGATAAAATATCATCGTCTGACATAATCTCAGTAAATGGAACAATGTCAAAGTCAGCAGTTGTCATTATGTCAACTGAAGACATGTCACTTGACAATGTGATATTAGCTGTTGACATAGTATCTAATGTTGGCAGAGTATCAGTTCCTGGCATAGTATCTAATGTTGGCAGAGTATCAGTTCCTGGCATAGTATCTAATGTTGGCAGAGTATCAGTTCCTGGCATAGTATCTAATGTTGGCAGAGTATCAGTTCCTGGCATAGTATCTAATGTTGGCAGAGTATCAGTTCCTGGCATAGTATCTAATGTTGGCAGAGTATCAGTTCCTGGCATAGTATCTAATGTTGGCAGAGTATCAGTTCCTGGCATAGTATCTAATGTTGGCAGAGTATCAGTTCCTGGCATAGTATCTAATGTTGGCAGAGTATCAGTTCCTGGCATAGTATCTAATGTTGGCAGAGTATCAGTTCCTGGCATAGTATCTAATGTTGGCAGAGTATCAGTTCCTGGCATAGTATCTAATGTTGGCAGAGTATCAGTTCCTGGCATAGTATCTAATGTTGGCAGAGTATCAGTTCCTGGCATAGTATCTAATGTTGGCAGAGTATCAGTTCCTGGCATAGTATCTAATGTTGGCAGAGTATCAGTTCCTGGCATAGTATCTAATGTTGGCAGAGTATCAGTTCCTGGCATAGTATCTAATGTTGGCAGAGTATCAGTTCCTGGCATAGTATCTAATGTTGGCAGAGTATCAGTTCCTGGCATAGTATCTAATGTTGGCAGAGTATCAGTTCCTGGCATAGTATCTAATGTTGGCAGAGTATCAGTTCCTGGCATAGTATCTAATGTTGGCAGAGTATCAGTTCCTGGCATAGTATCTAATGTTGGCAGAGTATCAGTTCCTGACATAGTATCTAATGTTGGCAGAGTATCAGTTCCTGGCAGAGTAAAATCAGCTTCTTTGGTGGAAGACAAAAATTCTCCTTTACTGCAACTACCTTCATTATGGTTCAGTTCCCCTTTAGTTTTGAGGTTAAGCTTGTGCATATTAACTGCGGTGTCAGATTCATATTCTATACTGGTATTCTGTGTTGTTTTATTTGACACTTGCTCAGCCATATTTCCAATTGGTTCAATAAAAATGGAATGTGTTAATTGTGTGCAGTTTTACATCTTGCATCAGTATATACTCTGTCCAAGGAGTGAACACCTTTCACTGCTTCTCTCCCAGAGGTTTGTGGTAATATTTCTGTGATAAGACCTACACAGTTCCTAAAAAGATAAAAACATTAAATAATTAAAATAACATGAATGTTAACGCCCCCTCCCGCTTCTCCCTTGCAACAACGTCGGAGTTTACAGCCTACCAATCACTCTCACAACCTAACATAAAACAATAAATGTTTATTAATATTTTATATTTTTTAATATTACAAAGTCAATGTCTTTCTCTATGTGCCATCATATTTTATTCTTATTTCATATTTGATAATTTATTTAATACTATTAAATTTTTCATTCATATGTGATGAGCTCTTTTTTATTACACTTCTTAATGCAAATTATGTTAGCTAGGCATAACAATATATTGTGTACGTTTCTTTAAAAAACAAAAGTGACACGTATAATACCAAGGAGTTTCAACAAGGAACTTGATAATACTTATCAACGGTGTCAGTGCATATCAATGCATGTTCCATTGAAAGAACTTGTTTAGTTTTGTCATACAAGATCATCAAACATCAAAAGTATAACGTAAACTTTCGAAAGATTATTCCACAGTGAAGTAGTAAAAACACGGCGACATATGTTAAATTGATGTGGGTTATAAACTTTATCATTGGCAGACTGTTCACTGTGGAAACTGGGTTAGAACGAACAATCCCAACATCAGATAAGATTTCTTTTTTATGTGCGTAATCAGTACAGTGACAGTGACATAACCACAGTTTTCCTGTCCCAAACCCTGGCTGCTACAAAGGCAATGACACATAAAATTATTCATGGTGCATTCTTTGGACATTTTAGATAATATGACACCAGTACCTGCTAGTACGGACTTGCTACTACTACGACTCCAGATATTTCCCGTTTCTACAGTGAACGAAAGATGGCGCTATGAGTGAGTCATGGACGAGTCCATCTGAAGATATATGCATCTCACTTAGGCTTTCACTACTTTGCATGCGCCCATTGGTCCTGGATCTACCAGTAGGCCTAAACATAGGAACTAGTAGGTCCTACCGGCTTTTTCCAAAACGTTTTCCCTTAAGACTGGCGTATTTTATGGTCACACGTTGGATTCACTCAAGCTTCAACGTTTGGCGTTCGCTAAATGCCGGCTGCAATGAACTTATTTTAATTTTGTCTTGAAAAACGAAAAGTTCCCCTCCCATCCACATGCACAGACATTTTGAAAAAGAATTTTTATGTGGATATTTATAAAATAGCAATTGAGTCGTACCATATAGTTTCAAAAGCTGCCCCAAGCATTTTATAGGGCCTTATTATGAGTTAATTATTTTGATTAAGTTAAATTAACGCCTGTAGCCTATGTAGCAAAGCATGACGTTCAGTGTGAGAATAGAAAGAGAGTCTATCTAAGGAGTTTGAATTGTACTTTTTTATTTCTATTTTGTGCTCTACATAAGTGTATTGTATGAAACACTGCGAACAAGCTCGGATGCATCCAGGCGTCTTGTTGGGGATGGGGAGGCGGCGCTAAGTACCAAAAAAAATTATATATATATATATATATATATATATATATATATATTCTTTTTTGGGGGGTATGGGGTACCGTATGATTTTGTTAAGTGTGTTTGGAGCGTTTACAATGGTGAATAATCCTATGCTTCGTCTGGTAAACGTAAAATAGTAGTCGAGGACAATTTTACTATAGAGCCCTATAACAGGTTACTTGGCTGAAAATTTGTCTGCGCTTTCTCATACTGTTTTGCTAGTTACAGACATAACATCCTGCGCATCCTCCTAATATTTACGTGAAATTTTAGAATATGATGAAAAGATATTATTGAAGATTGAATTTTAGAGTGAAATAAAAACTATCCCAATAAAAGGCCAAGTATGTTCAAAGTCCATTCTACAGGCATGCCAAATTACTCCATGTAATAACCATAATCCCTTATCTGACAGAACAAACAAACAAACAAAAATGAAATCAAATTTGACTAATATAAATGGACAACTTACCCTCAACCTTTCGTGGTTAGGGATTTCAAACGGAGAGCGCTTTTCCTGCTCATGAAATTTGTATTCTAAAAGAATTAAATTTTCTTGTGAATAACCAAAAGGTTCTGTTGGTCTTTAAAAAAACTATATATATCTTCAACGCACAGGCATTTTGAAAACCGTGTTTTTTTTTAAAGACATGCAGGGGTTAGTAATTAAGCGGTTACGTTTATCAACTCGCAACACGCCATCACTAACTGACTCATAATCCATGCGAGTGTCTCTGCCTGATAATATTTACTACGACAGACTGCGTGACAGGCGTGTAAATCGCCTCACCTATGCGCCGAGGCACTTTCATGTTCAGTTCCCAATGCGACTCTGCTGTGTAGTGGTCTGCTGGCTAAATATACACTGTGGCTGCCTAACTGTGTCGCAGCGAGAGAGCGTCCCTGTATGTCATTGTTTATATATCCCGTAGAACACCTGACCACCCACACCATCCATGGCAACTGGACATGGTGAAGGATATGAACTCTCTGATTTTTTGAAAGCCAAATATGAGCATGTTTTTGTTGTGTTGTTTGGTAAGTAATATTGATAATTAATTAAGTTTTGATAATAATCTGTCAGCAGACGGCACAAGGCACTTGTCCTGGAGTTAAAACCTAGGTCATACCACGCGGCCAAATCAGCCGTCTTTGAATGTAGAGTTTACCACCTCTTATAACTTAAAACGACAACCAAATATTAGAATTTTTATTGTAAGAGTCTTCTCAGAGCGTGGGAATAAATGACGTTGTCACGCAAGGTTCATGCATTAAATGACCTTCAGCGTCTTCCCAATATACTGGTGCTTAATACCAAGTGCTATTGCATTTATCAACATTTAACGTTGTTAACAATAAATAATACAGATGTTATTTGTCACTAGTCCAGAGCATTAAATATTTCAGTTTCAATATATAGTATGTTGACAACCGCTATGGGCGTAGAGAATGTTTAATACTGTCGGTTCATTCCATCATAAATGCAACACTTGTCAGGTAGGATTTGCTTCTGGCCTTTTTAATAAGTTCTGAGGCTCCGTGCTGCGGTTTGTACCGTCAAGCTGTACCGGTAAGCCAGCCAGTAGAGAGACGTGCACTGCATAAACATTTCTTCCTTTTGAAAAAAAAGGACTCATGATATCGTGAGTCTCGGGTGAAAACAGCGAACGCTGTCACTGCAGAACGGGTTCTGTGTCTTCATTAACCGCGAGGGAGTAATACGACTTTCATTAACCTACTTAACAGGGTGTAGCGTTTTTAAATGTTTCGTTGACAGCCACTTCATATGTAAATGTAATGTCACTGCAGTGAATATCTGGTCTTTAGCGTTAGATATAAGAACCTTGGTCATATATAAGCACCTCGTCACCCATCTGGTGAACAATTAATCTGTACAGTACAGATAATGCGTTCGGGATCCGCAGGCAGTAAAATGTCCTGTACTATCGTGTGTAGAAAGAATGGTGATCAAACAGATAAAATATTATATACTTACCAGCGAATATCTGAGATGCACATCTGTAAATATCGAGGAAAACCACCTGCATTCTTACAGAAATATAAAAAGAAGTTCACACTAATTATTCTAAAGATGTATACCAGGCAATAAACTTCTGTTACGCTCGTTTTGTCTACTAGATGTTATTTGTCTGTTTTTTTTAAATCCCTCGATACAACTTCTGTCTAATTTATTTGTATAAAATACTTAATATTTTGAATTCCATTGTGTACATATTGTGTTTATATAAAGGAGAACGATAAGCCAACAAATGCTCACTCTATGTGAATGAATTATCATGTCATTAATAATATAGCTCACTTTTTGTTTCAGATGCGACACACGACAAAGTAGTCTCCAGAACGGATTTTGTCAATTTACTAAGGGTAAGATGTTCAGGATATTAACAGCGATTCCTTGTTAGTTATAATACTGAGCATTGTTATATGAATCACTTTTTTACTTTGATTAAAAAAACATATTTTGATGTATTGAAATAATCCTTTCCTGCACTTCAACTTTGAAGTTCTCATGCATTATAATGCTTACTAAGGAACCAAAGTTTTTGTTTTCAAATTTTTGGAACTAATGCCTCGAGTAAAGGCAATTAAAGAAGCGGGTGACCTAACAGTGACCTTTGGAATGGCGGTATTAGCCATAAAATACGTCTCTGTAAGCCCGCCAAGCAGAATCAACTCCATTTTTGTTCACAAGTAAAAAAAGATGATTTATTAACCGATCACGTGCTCCGTAATAAGATATATTCTAGCAGGTGAGGCGAAGCTTCCAGTTATATTACGCAGTCATCCTGGTAGAGAGCTGAATATACGCCATGCGGGTTATTTCTTGGTGTTATTCTCTACTATCTTGGTTTGATCCCGGGTGAGATATGTGGGGGTAGTCCACCCAGTATATGGGCATTTACGGATGTTGTACTCAGGAAAACGACAATAACCCGGACGGTGTTAATCCTGTGTTACATTTATTTTTGTTGAAGAAAGTTGCAGACATCCATGACAGTGAAGTCTCCGACCCCAGTTACAAGATTTTACAGGAGAGGATAGCGTCCATCATGGCAGGTTTGATGAAAGGCAACAGAGCGCACAAGTCTAGCAGACCGCTCGAAATGCACGTGAGTTCTGCGAATTGCACGTGAGTTCTTCGTCGATCTTAAGGCGTTAATTTCGTTTGTATTCGTTCCAAGTAACCTTTACCTTTCATTCAGGTACTGCCTGGTTCTCTGATATCCCAGCGCTCAAATGATGTTTCATTATTTACAACCATGGTCTAGATTTCCCATGAAGTAACACTTTATCTGATGAGCGTTGCACGTCAGTAAGTAAAATTAGTCTGTTTCAAACTACAAAAATCGTACGTCCTTTCGTGGAGAAAAATGTCGTGCCTGGGAATTTCAACAAAGAAAACCACAAAAGCGTGACTGAAGCGCCCTACCGACAACGCCTTTTATTTTATTTATTATAGTTTTTCAAATTGTAGATGAACCTTGAAGAATGGTTAACACACTGGTCAGAATTTGTGGCGGCGGCCCAGTCTAGAGCCGGGTGGCCGGACACGTCACTGGACGGGAAGGTGGACTATAGCTGGCAGAAAGACCTCATGGACTTCCTGTTTGATGTCATAGATTTAAACGGTGCCTACATTTAATGACTTCATATTTTCAAAACAAGTTGGAAAATATAACTAGCTGCACTACTTAACGCTCTATACGTGAAATTATAAATCAAGGCGTCATAGTTTTTATGTGATAACAAGCGTTACCATACTTTTAGTTTGAATCCAAGTAAAGACTGACAAGACATAAACGTCAACCCCAGAAAACTGCTGTTCTTCTAAGGTTCTAAAATCATAGACCAATTTTTATTCCCAAATTGTCATTTTAAAAATAATGTACATCATTCTCTCATTTTTATCATTCACTTGACTTTTTTTTAAATTTTGAATTCAAATGTTTACGTTTTCTAGAATACTGTGTTACTCTTGCAGTCATTTTTTCCCATCAAATTAAACTGTAGCTTTCATATTTTCTTTCATTGAAATATGGTGTGCAGACATCATTTAAAGTAATAATAGAACACCAGTCATAGTAAGTATACAGAAACACATTACGTGACAATTACCATTGCAGGTGATGGAGTGATCGATCTGGCAGAGTTCACTGAGTGCTTTGCAGAGTTTGATATTAACGACTGGCTATGTGAGACGGCGTTTAAAAAAATGACAGAGGTACACAAAATTATACCAACAGCTATAACGTCTACTCATACATGAATATAATGCTCACCAATTTTTTTTTTAATTGGAACAAAAATCAAAGTTCATGTAAATGAATATGCTTCTTTAGCACATTGAAAAATGTAAAAATATATTTCATAACTTTTTTCATTTTTGGAATTTGTTCTGCAGTCATTTAACCATGAAAGATGTACGTTTTGCAATTTGGTACGATTATAAAACATCAAAACCGCACGATGACTGTAACTGCGCATATGTTACATTACAGGGTACCAAAGATGTTCTGGACAGGACACGATTTGAACAGATCTGGTAATAATCTGTAACTGT
>NW_019774736.1:906541-1196500 GCF_001039355.2 Lingula anatina | reverse complement strand
AAAAAAAAAAAAAAAAAAAAAAAAAAAAAAAAAAAAAAAAAAAAAAAAAAAAAAAAAAAAAAGACCTACTAACTGAAACAATAAATAAATAAATACATAAATAAATCCTTTTGCACTTAAATTTCCTTTTTTTCAGTGGTCCCAAAATGATAAAGAATAAAAAGTTATGCACAAACTGACAGACTGCCAAATTACTGTTTACTTTCACTACTTAAAATCATTGCCATCTTTAACACTCAGAGAGCACTTCTTTTCGTTATTACTCATCTCCCCTCTGTTTATTAAAGCAATCATAGGCCACTGGGAGTCTCTCTGCCGAGACAATGTTTGCCATTACCAATTAAGAAAGCGCATTGGCATAATAATAATAACCAAATGAAAATGAATGATACATCTTCAAAATTGAATCATATTTGTGACAAGACGCTGTGGTAGTAAATATATCAACTCATAGTGACACTCCACTGATAATGCTTCAGCACAATCAGAAGTTAACAACCGCTTCCAATGATGGATGGACTGTCTGATGACTCATTCACAATTGTTTTTGTGACTGTGTGCATGAGGATTCTGGTAGTATTGTCTGTTGACAAGCTGTCAATGGTCCTGTTCACATTGGTCATAATCAAGATAAACTTTGACTGATTGCAATCAATTCTGACTGACAGAAAGGCACCTGGTGTAACACCTACAGTAGAAAGCTCAAACTGAACATCTATAAGGATGCCATATCATGTTAACTTACTGGGAGCAGGTTCCTTCAAGCTGACAGTCTTCTAAAATCATAAAAACAGACCATCCACTTTACATGGTAAAAGTGTCTTTCAAGCAAGTTTTAAACATCACAACCCTGCCCTTGTCAATTGAACAAATGCATTGTTAGCAAACTAAACTAATTCTACTCCAGTTAAAAACTGAAAAAAAAGTTCCTTGAGCAAAGTATCACTGGTCTAGTTAAAAGATACTAATTGGCTAACAACACATTTGCAGCAACAAGAAGCCCACGCAGATTCTCTCTTCAAACTGGAGAAGAAGCGTTTTATTATTTGTTAAGTGGAAACATGGCCATGGGTGACTTATGCCTAACTATGGTCACTAAGCTGATCTCATAGTATTGACACATTATTGCCTGGTGGAATTATTAATTAATACCTTAAACAAAATCAGTTGTCTAGCCAACTGAGGATTGATTACGAGTTATTGTTTTATTGATTGTGTCTGGATGCAGTATTGCACCGCTGATACAACAAGGCTCCATAACAATATGTCACTAAGAGTCAAACACATTTCTACCAGCGATGCCAACTCTAACGATACACAATGAAATGCTCTATGCAGATAATGGCTGTTCATCAATGTTCTTTTTTCAAAATCATTTATAGGGCTGTTTGAATTTCACACAAATTATCAAATTTATTTTTCTAAGGCTTATTTTTTATCATTTTTTAACCCCAATTAAATGTTCAAGAGTCACATGCAACTGCCAATGGCATATTGACAATGAGCTTTTAACAGACGAGTCCTTTCGGCAATATTCACCACTAATAAATTGAATTCAAGGAAATTTCTGAAGAAAACTCCTATTTGAGGAAATGGTAAGATGTACTATTTCTGAGTTAATGATGCAGCTACTTCATTCCCTGTCTCTTGATAATGAGATTTTCTAGACACAAGTTTTTGGTTACAGAAGCCTCATTCCCTATGTCTCTCCTGTTCCCCTGGGCTGACTACAGGGAAATACAGAAAATTGAATCACCTTAACTGGACTTCCTTGCCAATATTTTTGTTCTTTAACAAAGACGGTTATCATGAAAAACAAAGTTAGATTTCTGACATTTTGCCACAGTGGCATGTACAAACATGAACTTTTTATGAGCCTTCGGTTGAGCAGACAAGATGGAAGAGAACCCAGGGAAATAAAACAGGAGCCTCGAGTCCCCAGGCCTCAATAAAATCATAAAAAAGGAGAAAAAGTTCTGATTTGGTTTGTTGCTATGCATCCAGACAACTGATCATGCAACTGCCCAATCAAACATAAAATTTTGATGTCGCCAGGACAAGAAGTGCATTGTTCACGAGTGTGGACTCCCCATACTGCTATTGCTCCGCAGGCACCCAGAATCCCTTGTGATATGTCTTGGCAATAAGACCTCATATGACTTGAGTAAATCTTTCAGGTGATTCAATCACCTGACTAACTCTCTTTTGTTACTGCTGTCCTCTTGAGTGACACTTTCATTTTCCTCGATGAATCCAGGGAGTGAAATGGGAAATGTTACTTTTCATCAAGAGCAAATGAAAACATGAGTACATTTCTAAGAAAAGCTCAAGGCCTAGGTGAGACTTTTTCATTATCTCTCTGTCACAGATCTCAAAGAAAACAACATTGGGTGCTTTCGAGTTCATACCACCACAATAATTAGTGAGAAAAAGTATGCTGTGGTTCATCTGTGTCTTCAAAGCAGATAATGTGTGTGTGTGTGTGTGTGTGTGTGTGTGTGTGCGCGCTTGCGTGTGTGTGTGTGTGTGTAGGTGGGTGGGTGTGCATTTTATGTATTTTAAAGCCTGACTTAATCATAAAATATGCACAAAGTACCTGAGCAGCAAATTGGATACATTGTAGATTTACAAAAGCTTTGTAGTCATCTAGAAGCTGGTAGTATAGTTGCTCCAATGGAGATTACAGCTTACATCTCTTAATACTATATAGGTGCAGTAGGTGATACTCTCATTAGACAGCCTCTACATAAAAGCTTAAACATCTTACCAAAAAATATTCAAAATCCATTAAGTGTGAACTGATAATCTTTAAGCTGCATAGATCTTAAATCAAAAAGCATTTATGTGCCTCGGAAAAAATTTGTCAGATCTGTTATTAAAGTATATACAATGCTCTGATGAAATGGTTACAAATGAGAGATGTTCAATTATTTAAGAATGTTATTTTTTTCAAAAATATCTGTCAAATGGAAATTATAGACATGTGCAACATGTTAATCAAATTTCAAGGGATATTACATATATAGGGATTATATTGGGTAAAAGGGTTAAGACAAAACAAAAAATATGTACAATAGCAACATTTCCATAAAACAGTTTCATAACTGATAAGTGAGTAATTTTAGTGAAAATTTTTAACCCATTCAACTCAAACATATACATACACATACACTCACATGGAGAGAGAAGAAGATGGAGAAACCTCCATCATAACCTCCTGCTTGTGTTATGCAACATCACCTGGTATTAATGACTTAGGAAACAAAATTAAACACAAATGGCAACAATAACATGTCAATCAAAGCCAGGACATCCAAAGAAAAAGGCAGCTTGTAAAAACACTCAAACTCTCCTTCGTAATTTACCTCACTATGGTCCACTGGTGGTTTCTGTCAAACCAATCAAGAAAACTAATGAACTAAGATGTTAGGTAACCCACCTCACCACTTCCCCTTATTATCCCCACCAGACTCCTAATTGCCAAGTAAACAATACCTGGATTAACTCTTGCAGTAGGCAGGCAGTTACCACTGAGAACACACAATCTCAGAGACATCAGATTACTTGCATTGAGTATTTTGTATGGGAGGAGAACTAAACCCAATGATGAGGGTGAAGTTGATTACTGTGTCAAATGAAAGTGACTTAAAACAAACTGCAACAACTTGTCAGAAAAGTTGTACAAAGATTTGGAAGTTGTTTCATATCTACTTGGCAAGGGTGCCATTCTCATCATTCTACTGACTAAAAAGGAAAGGAAAGGTTGATGACTTACCACTGTTTAGGTGTTAATATCATTTGTTTTATTTTTCCACTATTAAGGTTATATAGCCTATTAGTCAAAACCAGGCCAAAATGACTTTATATAAAACTGGTTGTTATAATAGTATCTTCAAATGTTCATAGATATTTGTCCTCAGAAAAAGTATGATGATTTTCCTGATGACATTATATCAGAGATTTTAGGATGAAACAGCTATTTTCAGTTTTTTGATGTTTTCTACTACCTAGCTTGCATAAAAAAATCACCAAATAGGAGCTAAGCATCAATACTATAGGACGTGCAACTGATCTGTTTAGATTTCATCACTAATAATTTTAAGTCACTCCAATTTGCAATGGACCTTTGTGAACAAGATGACCTATCGAAGATGCCCTCATTATGAAAAGAAAGCTTTGTCTGTGCACAGAAATGTCTTCATGTGAATACAATCCCTCTCTTGCCTCAGGTAATTTCAATAATAATGTCTGCTACTTAACAGAAAAAGGAAACCATGTAGCAAATATATTCCTCATTATTCATGCTTGGGAGAGTATTGGAAATTTTCTGATCAAGGTAATCCAAGATTATCCGTTAACAAGCTAGCATCAAAGATTATAAGATTCTGGGAAAGTTTTCCCAGAGCAGCCCTGCCATGGATTCTGAGAAAATAAGCTTTCTGCCCAGGAGAAATAACCTTATGGGCTGTCAATTACCAACACTCCAAGGAGCCTTTGGGAACCTAAACAGCCTTCAAAATGATGTCAGTTGTCACCCTGCCAGTTGTCACCTGGCTGAAGCTGTGTGCATTTGCATTAAACAGGCATATCATCTAAAAGTTTTTCAAAACTGCATCAAAACAAGTCTCTGAATCACAGAAACAGATTGTCTGAAAACATGATACATACATATTTCACTAATTCACTGGTCAGTTATTACTCATAACCTCATTGCTATCATCTTGATTCATCGGCAGTCATTTCATTAAAGTCAAAATAGGACATCATGTTGTGGCCATGTGACCAGTAACTATGGGAACCCAAACATCATTTGCATAAAGCTCCCTGGAAAATTCTGTGACTCATCCTAGTAAGTCATTGGTCTAATTACTACCAGGGCTAAAGTCATCCTATCTCTTCAACCTACTTGTTATGTAAATTGAACATATAGGAAGACAGATGGACTGACAGATCAGAAACTACAGGTGAGGAACGCAAGTCCTTAGAGTCCTTCTTTTATTAGTCAGTGGTACTAACCGAACAGTACTTACAACACGTACATGTTATGTGTAATATTTCTCTCCCTCTCCCAGATTTTGGTGAGTAAGTTTATGTCAGATTCAATATTTTGAAGTTACATGACAATGCTAGTGACTCAATTTCTGTTCAATAGTGGATAGTGTTTCAGCATTTCTTCAATTTCGGAATACCATTTTGCAACCTACACTAAGTATGACATTGGCTCAGGTAGTTTCTGTGATACAACAAATTCGACAATAGTCAAGACAAATTACTATCAACTAAGCACCATTATCCACTAATTTGCTGTCTAAAATCAGCTCTTTCTAATTGTTGCCAGGCATGTAATTCATTAAGCAAAAGCCATTAACCAAAAGACAACACAAAGAGTGTTCTTTTAATGCTGTCTATAATAAACCTGAGGATTGCATGACAACTGCAACTAGATGGAAAATACTAAATTATGAATATACCCTGATAAAATGCTNCCTATCGAAGATGCCCTCATTATGAAAAGAAAGCTTTGTCTGTGCACAGAAATGTCTTCATGTGAATACAATCCCTCTCTTGCCTCAGGTAATTTCAATAATAATGTCTGCTACTTAACAGAAAAAGGAAACCATGTAGCAAATATATTCCTCATTATTCATGCTTGGGAGAGTATTGGAAATTTTCTGATCAAGGTAATCCAAGATTATCCGTTAACAAGCTAGCATCAAAGATTATAAGATTCTGGGAAAGTTTTCCCAGAGCAGCCCTGCCATGAATTCTGAGAAAATAAGCTTTCTGCCCAGGAGAAATAACCTTATGGGCTGTCAATTACCAACACTCCAAGGAGCCTTTGGGAACCTAAACAGCCTTCAAAATGATGTCAGTTGTCACCCTGCCAGTTGTCACCTGGCTGAAGCTGTGTGCATTTGCATTAAACAGGCATATCATCTAAAAGTTTTTCAAAACTGCATCAAAACAAGTCTCTGAATCACAGAAACAGATTGTCTGAAAACATGACACATACATATTTCACTAATTCACTGGTCAGTTATTACTCATAACCTCATTGCTATCATCTTGATTCATCGGCAGTCATTTCATTAAAGTCAAAATAGGACATCATGTTGTGGCCATGTGACCAGTAACTATGGGAACCCAAACATCATTTGCATAAAGCTCCCTGGAAAATTCTGTGACTCATCCTAATAAGTCATTGGTCTAATTACTACCAGGGCTAAAGTCATCCTATCTCTTCAACCTACTTGTTATGTAAATTGAACATATAGGAAGACAGATGGACTGACAGATCAGAAACTACAGGTGAGGAACGCAAGTCCTTAGAGTCCTTCTTTTATTAGTCAGTGGTACTAACCGAACAGTACTTACAACACGTACATGTTATGTGTAATATTTCTCTCCCTCTCCCAGATTTTGGTGAGTAAGTTTATGTCAGATTCAATATTTTGAAGTTACATGTCAATGCTAGTGACTCAATTTCTGTTCAATAGTGGATAGTGTTTCAGCATTTGTTCAATTTTCGGAATACCATTTTGCAACCTACACTAAGTATGACATTGGCTCAGGTAGTTTCTGTGATACAACAAATTCGACAATAGTCAAGACAAATTACTATCAACTAAGCACCATTATCCACTAATTTGCTGTCTAAAATCAGCTCTTTCTAATTGTTGCCAGGCATGTAATTCATTAAGCAAAAGCCATTAACCAAAAGACAACACAAAGAGTGTTCTTTTAATGCTGTCTATAATAAACCTGAGGATTGCATGACAACTGCAACTAGATGGAAAATACTAAATTATGAATATACCCTGATAAAATGCTACGTGGCGGAGATTCAAAATGAAAAATTAAGCTCATTAAAAAGTGTCACCATTAACTAGATGGATCAGTTGTCATGGTAACCATTGTCAACTAAAGGTTTAATTTCCTGCACAAAGCAGCTAAAGATGATTAGGTTACAGATGCATGCAGAAAGATAAAAGCACCAAGCTGATCAGTAGTCAGTCGGCGTGTACTGAATTCAGACATAATTTTTACTAATTATAGTTGTTAAACTCGCCTGCCTCTTTCCTTGCTGATAATTAGTTTTCTCTCACATCAGCTTTTCTCACAGTTCTTAGACATAATTCATCAGAAATATAAAGTCATACTGGCTCTTTTTGAGTAACATGATGCACCTCAAAATTCAGACAAAGACTTGATGAAAAATTGACAACTTGAATGTTAAGTCAACAATCAATAATTCAAGTATGCCACTGGAATTAATTATGGATAACACCTTTATTTATCAAGAAAATATTTCAGAGACATAGTGTTATAGGACAAGGAAAACAATTCAATGTCCTAAACATGCCCTGCATTACCAGACAGGTGAAAGGAAATACACCATGTGATTTGAAACACCTTTCGTCACAACTTTTCAGTTCCAGCTGCCCCTTGAGGAGATACATAATATTATTATACATTGTTGTAGAAAAATCTATTTTCTCTTATTGTATCTGTGCTATTCCTCATCCATGTTCTTGGCATTAAACATTTTTTTTCAAATACAGTACTTTTCTTTATTTTGATTACTTCCTTATTCGAATCAGGAAGTTTTGAACTTCCAATATTCACTGTTAACATTTGCACAACACAAAGCACAATTATTAATGCATATACTGATTTTCAAAATTGATGATTTTATTCAACAAAATGTAAGGGAATGAAAATTTAAAAAATCATCAAAAAGTAGGAGTTACAAATTATGTCTGGCAATGTGTAAGAAAACTTAAAAGGGAGTAGCACAAGCTTCATGCTGAAACATGTTTGATTAGTACATATGAATGACAAAAGAGTTGGCAAGTTGTTCAAATGTACTAACATAATTTTCTTGAACAGTGATTTTAAAACTGTCACATTAATCTCCTCCATGACTTTCTTTGAATTTCTCTGTAAAGCTGCTCAAATATCTTACATTCATAATTTTAAATCTATAAGTACCTTTTAGCAAAAAACACATATATACACAACTTCCCTGTTATGCCACCTGTTCAATTACTAAAATAAAATAATGTGACCAGCTGGTGGATACACCTTCTACATTTATTTACTCACAAGGAAACCAAAACATAAATACAAAGCAGCCACTCATATTTCACTTAATATAAGACTGTATTTCACTTACTTAGTCCTTGGTCTTATTTTCACAACCATAAATATTTGATGAGAGAGAAAACAACCGAGATAATAATCTTGGTCATTCAGATTCATTTCAAAGGAACCACATTACAACGAAATCAATATGCACTATCATCAGCTATAGCTGGAATAAAACACACGTGAAATGACAAATATTACTGAAGAAATCTGATACAAAATCAATGAATTTTAATTTCCATGAGTTTCTTAGCCCCAAGACTGGAGATTAGGCCAAGTGAGTAACTCTTCATTGCAAGATAAAATGCACCAGGAGTCAAACACAATAGGTCCTTTTTGCAAGCTATCTGTCACTCTGAGCCCAACTAGAGACCAGGAAAATTATATGGCTTCGGGCAAAACTTCCACAACTTCTAGGAACAATAGTAATACAGCGCGGATTCCCTTTCCTTGGAGCTCATTTGGTTAAAAGCCTCATCACAGTGAGAACTGAAATAAAATTACTATTGCCTGCATGTGCTTTCATGTGGAACATTTAACATGTGCACAAAAACAGGCAACTTTCAAACACAATTTCCTATTGGACAGTCATAAAAAAATTATCAATTTAATTACTGGGCTAATCGGTGAAGGATAATTATTAACCCTGCATTGCATCAATTATAGATTTTTAGGCACAGTGCACATTCAATGGCCTATAGCTAAATTATATAGTAATCCATTCATTCTAGCTGAATATAAGATAATAATTATTTATAAGTGTTGAAAAATGCAAATGTGACAGACATAACAATTTCATATTAAGTGACTTTGTCGATATAATAAATGCAGACATGTTTTCAAAGTACACGGTACCTGCATGCTGTTGACATCTACAACAAGCACGGCAACATGCATTTGCTTTCTAACAATGGCCAGCCCGCACTTTTTATTACTTATTTATAGCTGTCTGTAGTTGGAAGTTTCTCAAAGCACTTATCACTCATTGAAATTCTGAGAACTTGCTGCATGGTGGTACATCTAACTTGTTGTATACCACTAATTACAGCATGTATGAAGCAAACACACCTTTCATCCAGACAGTTCTCTGGCCATCTGTGATTATAAATAATATTGAAAAGATGCACAAATTTTATTTGGAAATTCGATGACACGACTCTGACAAAATGTGTTACATTGTTTATGTAGGTACAAGATGCTCATTATTGAATACAAATACATAGAGGCAACTAAAAGCCATAAAAGGTGGAAAATGTGAAAAGGTAATTATTACCTATACCTTTCAGTTAAGGTATAGTTTACTTGAAACTTATGAGCATATTCCAAATTGGGTCATAAAATAAAACTCCAACGATGAAAAGAAGAAAATCCAAAAACAGTCATTTTCTTCTGGCCTCATCACTGTATTAAAAAGAGATAAAAATTGCTAATCACTAAACTAATGGTGAGGTAAGTTTTGTGCTAAGTATGTCAAGTTATGGGTTTGATATCAATAATCTTTCTTAGAAATACGATATCTTAGAAGTAGAAGTGGTGGGGGCTTTTCTAGTGAAAGCTTTCCCTGTGGAGAATGGAAGAAATCTGAAAAGGTGGAGTGGGGAAAGAAGGGGGGGGGGCGCAGTTTCTTGAAATACTAATGATCTTGAAAGAAGATTTTTAGGAAAGACGAAAAGAAGAGAGAAATCAACAAATTAATGCACATGTTGCCTACACTGAAGGTATTGGGGAAAAGCAAAGAGAATGCAATGTACTGATATGGATGCTGTGGAAGTATGGGCATTTGTATCAATAATGGGTTTCTACAATTTTTATTTTTATTATTATAATATATATATATATTTTTGGGGGCATTTCAACAGCAATTTTTCTTTTGAACAAACAAATGTCATCCAAATAGATTTAATTCAATGTTTAGTAAATGAGCAGTTCCCATTGCCACTGTTATAAATTATTCAGGTACCAGTTGTGCTCAATTAGGTCATGGGTAAAGTGTGGGTCCTGTCACCTGCTCTGTGTAGGCCTGATTAAACACAGGTGACACAACAGGGGCTGAAAGGGTACCTTGTCATCCTTGTCACGCTTTCGCTGTCACCAGTGTCACCAAGTCAATATTTCTACAACACATGCATGGCAGTTGGATGACACATAAGTCTGGCTTTAAGTTTAACTTAACAGTAACTAGAAACCTTTAATTGAAAAAACATTCCAGGTTTACCACAACCAAACAACCACAAGATTTTTAATGAACAGCTGTTCACAGAGTATTATCTTCAACTGAAAACTTCAAAAAGAGAAGGAAAAAACAAATTATCAAATAAACCTCTCATAACAGCTCCAGACAACAGGACTATGGCATAAAATTCATACTTTATAGAATGTAATTTACCTCGAGTCCCTGGGCAATCATTCCCCACCTGTCACAGAGGACTGAAAACAATAGATTTGATCAATTCCTTTAGAAACCAGGGTGTCTAATCCAACTGAAATGTGATGAGTTAAAAGATAAGCACTTTCTACTCAAATTGTTAGAGAGGCCCTCTAGGGTGTATGGTGTAATGTGTGCATGATCTGAAGAGGTGAAGGAAACTTCTAGTAGTGTTTTTTAACCTAAGTGTCATCTCTGAAGACCCCTATGATGTCTATAGTACTAAAGGCTAAAACCTCAATGAAGTGCACCTAATGTGGATGAAAAAAACAATTGCTACATGTTTTTTTCTCGACTTCATTCATTAACATATAATCTATACTAATTTTATAATACATTGTTGTTGTACAGATTCCTGTGTATCTTTACAAGACAAGTCCCTTTTTATTATCAGGGGCGGATTTAGGCCGTCTTTTGGGTCTTCCGAAAGACGGTCAGATTTTCAAGTTAACATTGACGGGTATCTAATTTTTTCTGTTGGAAGACGGTCAAAATTGGAGGATGAACCAACAAAGATAATTTGGAAGACTGTCAGTAAATAGCTCTGGATCCGCCCCTGATTATTACCTACTAAATGCAATAATTAAGGGAAGTTTATCCAGTTATATTTTTCATGTAATATTTGTAAATTACATTATAATTAATCATGCTGAAAACTGTTTGTATGCTCTGACTTCAGATCTGCTTTACTTTTGATTGTCAACAAGAAGTAAAATCTGCTCAATACTGTATATATAACCTATATTCATCTCAATTGTTATGTTATAGTAATTATCATTTCGGATGACTATGCTGTTTTAAAAGACAGAATGGACAGCTATGTTTGACCTGAAATAACTGCCCTAGCCCTAACCCCCCCCCCCCCCCCCCCCCTAGAGAGCCCCAGCTCATCTTCATGTCTAATGCCATGTGCTCCTTTCTCACAATCCGTCTGTACTTCATGTCAGATTAGACACTTGGCCACACTTATGTTGTCACTGCAGCTTAACTGGGATTTTATCACAGAAATCAAGGTAGTATATATGTATCCAAACTTATAACATATAGTGTTAGCTATCACTAAACAAGGCAGCAAAGCTGTCAAATGTACAGACAACAAGAAAGACAAATAATGCAATCAAGTTGGTTGCCAATTTGATCTGTATGTCAATCATACTTATAAGTTACAAAATAATAAGTAACACAGTATTCCTTTTAGAGCATTTGTAGTGGCAGTAAATATAATATTTTTATCAATTTTAATGCAAAGGTACATGATGCTTAACAGCTTATAATCACCACCAATTTCAAATTACTGCACGTAACACAGACATCTAGATAATGCGACTAGCAAAGATCTTCAGGCCCATGGAAATTCAAAGTCACACCTTAAAAATGCCAATAATGTACACAAGTACCAAAATGTGTTATTTTCATTTTCAACACCTTTACATAATACACAATAACCAATTTAGTTTAATTTTTAAATGATCAAATAAAAGGCCCATGGGAATTCAAAGTCACACCTTAAATGCCAATATGTAAACAACTATGAAATGTGTTATTTTAATTTTAACACCTTTACATAATACACAATAACCAATTTACTTTCATTTTTAAATGATCAAATTAAAAAAATTGTTAAGATAGAAAAAAAGTCAATAAAACAATTTCAAATATACACTTTGCACCATTCTGAGATTCTGAACATAGTAACGGATTGAATCTGACAAAATGCACTGATTTGAGTTTATTTCCATGTTTGACACTTTTATTACAAAATAGAAGATAATAGATTTACGATCATTTTTTATATAAGCAATTTACAAAATTTTTAAGATGCAGAAAATGTCAAAGAACACTTTTACAAATATAAGTTCAATACTGAGACTGTTAATATGCCTAAGAGTTGAATCTAAGGAAAACCCATTCATATACAAAAAACAGCAAACTTAAGAAAAATAAACAAATCAAGCTAATTTTCAAACTTGATCTACATATCAGACCTCTGAATCAGTCCTGCAGTTTCAAAGCAAAATCTGGCATGCTTTTTATTTTGTTTGTATAATGCTGCATAAAATATGCTACAAAAACAAAAAATAGCATAATTTTTGGAAAAATGGATCAATCAGGCTGATTTTCGAACTTGACCTATATTTTACTGATTATTAATCATTTCTGTAAGTTTTCATTTTATTTGTGTAACACTAAAAGTGCAAGGCGACAATGCCAACAACAGATACAGGTGAAGGCAATATGTACAAACATATCTGTGTCTGTACATAAAAAACTAACAGCACCTTTCTATTCCTTGATCCCTCAGTTAACCCACTTGTCAATTCTTATTTGTTGACTACACCAAACTTTTGTTGCTATGGTGATCATGTATCAGCAATACTTTTTAATAAAATTTTTAAGCCTTACTAATGATTTACAATATCTAAGCAACATGGCTCGATATGCTTTTTCATTTACTTCCAGTTGTGGTTTTTATGCAACCCTAATTTTGCCCAAACTGGGTTGAACCAGAATTTGGGACAATCACATGAAGGGTATTGACTTCTCCTTCTCTGCTTGCCTTCACCTGGCCTGAACATACTGTACCTGTGCCCCAGTACCAGTTTATACTTTTTTTAATAAAGAACTAAAATGTATATCATTTCTGTTGATTAAAATAGAAATTCAGGCAAAATTATCACAAATTGGCACTTCAAATATGTCTTATTAGTGAACCCAAACAAATAAATGGTTGCATCATTTTATTCTAAGCTGTAAATGAATGACCAAACAATCAAATGGTTGCTTAAATGTAGGTGTTTGCCCTAACAAAATAAAAACACCACCACACAACCCTTTGCCATCCTACCAACGACATGAAAATTTAGCTCACTTTAACCACCGATGACCACATGCTGATAAGACGATCATTCACACATCACACATCCTGTGCGACTGGGCCATGAACTTTTGAACTGGCAAAGGTGCCTGCAAAACTGATTCTGATTCAAATATCTGAATGAAACTTAAGAAAAATAGAAACATTTTTCCTGTGCCCCCACCCCCCTCCTCCCCCTCCTCAACCAAGACTTTTATGTTCTTATATATAAAGCAAGCAGCTCACATTAACCACTGATGACCACAGGCTGATAAGGGGTCCTTTCACACATGCAAGCAAGCAAGACTGCACCATGAACTTTTGCACTGAAAAAGATACCAGCAAGATTGAAACTAGTTCAAAGATTAAAACAATTTTCCTAGTGATCCCCCACCCCACCCCACCCCTCCAAAGGAAAAAAAAAACATGTAGCAGTTGGTCAACTTCAAATATCACTTTAGAAAACACATACAATATTATAAATTATTAAAGGAAACAGATCTTTCTATTATTTTCATTAACTTCTCCCAGCAATCTGATAATTATAGACTCATTTCCATTGAAACTACATTGATTACTACGTAGGAAGCCAACCCTCGCTGAATGCAATCAATTTCACAGGTTAACATGCCTCCTCCTGGGGCTGGGGGTGCTAACATACAGGAAACAGGGTGATTATACAAGTATACTGGAAACAAGAGGATGCATGCTAATATTAATCTGATTGCATTCAGTGAAAGTCCCCACGCAGTTGGATCAATCTACGGAGACCAACAGTTTCATTGGAGTGAGCCCTTTCACAAGCAATTGAGACAAACCCAATCTTTAGTGGACATGCTCTAATAGACGGAGAACATTAAGGATGCAGACAGACATTATCACTTTGAAGTGTGTTCAAATTGAACTGTCTACCAACCTTATTTTCTTTCTCATAAACTTGATTTATTCTAAAGATCAGAAAAAATCTCCCTCCTTAGTAAGTGAGACCTTTTTGAAATGTAAGTTGATTACTTGAGGCCACTAACAGTGGGTCAACATGGCCTAGGGGAGACATGTTCTCATTGGTTATTAGAGGGAAGTCTTCAGACAATTTGTGGATAACTGAACAATTACCCATATAAAAATGACCCTTTGGGTCACCAGTGGTCAGTCAACAGAGACCAAAGATCACAAATGACGAGTTTCATGAACACGATGGCATAAATGTCCTCGTGACTGACTGACTAACGCATTATTACAAAGCAGGAAGCCTCGGTACTATTCAAATCGATGCATCATTACACAGTGCCAGCAAAACCTCACTTTAGCCAGCGGTCTTTCCTCTCTTTTCACACTGTTGTCAGTAAGAAAAATTCTTTATAATAATTCAAAGGCACGTGGGGTAAATTTAACTACATGGGGGGTGCTGTTCATATTGTAAAATTGAAAAAAGCCTTCATGCCTGTTGTGTACATTGCACCTTCTGTCATCTGCTTCAAGACATTTCTTACCTATACACTGCTGTAGTGCATGTTAGTCTCAGAGGGAATCACAAAGTGGTGACTTAATATGGCTTAGTGATTATATCTGTTCATAACTGTGAACGTGCATCAAAGTGTTTGTAGGGGTGCATATGTGTTTAAATCAGCTGGTGTCATAATACTCCGATACATCCATGCACATGCATCAGTTTGTAAAGAAGGTACAGTTCCTTTTGGCTTTGTCATTGACATTTACTTTTCTGCAGCAAATGTCATAGTTGTTGTCCACTTTATTGCATGCCTTTAATCTCATGTATTCCACGCAAGCAAATCTATCAGGGATAAACTTAATATTATGATCCTCAATCAAACTATTTAACTTAACAGATAACCTATCACAGCATCAGTCATTTTTTATTCTTTCCATTCTAGTGCCATTACACAGATGGGTTGATGCAGCCTAAGGTCACTACCAGTGAAGAATACCATACCAGAATTCATACAAGCTAATCATCAGACAGCTCTGATGAACCATCAGTTAAAAACCAGGCTGCACGAGATTGTATTTTAGGCCCAGTGATAGAATAAAATGAGATCTTCGGGTCAGACTGATCCAAGAGTCAGATTTCACTCTCATCCAATACACAATATAACCATTATGGATGCTCCCATAAAAAAGCCCAGCTCATTGCAATTGAGAACTACACAGCAGATAGGTTAAATAGAGCACCAGTCATGCTGGCTTTAAATATTCTGGTTAAAAAATTCTACTGAATAATACACATGTGAACTTCAGAATGTCTTGCTTAAACTATATATGATATAGCCCTGACCTTCTAACCTTTGACCCTGATCAAATTTTAAACTGTTTTAAAATACATGGATATCTGCTGCATTAGCTACCATTAAAAACACCTGGTGTTACACACTGCAGGCAAAACAACCATGTTCTTCAAAGTACATGTATAACGTATATATATAACTCAAGGGGACCCAACAATTTACTGAACAAATTGTAATGATCATCTCGTCTCCCTCACATAAAAATACCCAAGGACAAAGAGAATTTAAAGAATAAAAGAGTAAAGCTAATTTCTGATATTCTTTTTTAGATGACCCACACAGTAAAGCATACCTAAGGGACTTTTGGACAGTGTCCATTTATATCATCACAACAGGAACACAAAAAGACGAAGGCTGTTAAGGTGCGATTACTCTGGCTCCAAACTGATAAACAAATTGAAAAAAAAAAGAGATAAGAGAATGTCACATCCAAGAGGAATAAAAGATACAAAGGATGAGTTGGGGAAATCCTCCAGGGTTGTGAATGTTATGGTTCCCAAAATGTGTGGTTCATTCTGATTTACGTGTTCTTAACTATATGTGTTAGGCACTTTCTTATTCAAATCAAGATTTTTATTCTTAATTAAGTACAGAAAAATTGTTATTGGAAAAACAGGAACAGCAGTCAATTTGGTGAAGAATGAATGAATGATGAAATAAATAGGTGAATGAATGTGTGTCCAGTGGCATGGTCAGCAGTGGCTAGCGGACTTCCTGTTATAATGAAGCTTGTCACGATGTTCTGACACCTGTAAATAGTGGCAGTAATCTTATAATTTGACCCTTCCTCTTCTTCTCCGCTTCCTGTTCTGAAAACCCAACATTTTTTCCCACAGTGTGTCAGTCTATTTATACCCACACTTCAAATATAAAAACTTGTTTGGAAATTATAGTCTGATACATCTCTTAAATGACAACCCCACATCATAACCCTAAGTGTAAAAACTTGATTTTAAAGTTAAACTGCACAGAGAATAGAAAGACAAGCAATAAATTGCATTATGCATTTGATAAAGAATGACATGCCTTAAAATTACATGGTAACACCCTTTTAAGGAGCATGGGTGTGTCACTGAAGTGGTTTCTTTGGTAGGTAATAGATTCTTTCTGTCATCTCTCTTGGTGCTTGGGGAGTTTTGTATTTGAAGGAAGGGGAGAGCTGCTTCCCTGAATAATCATATTTGTACAAAATTTTTCATTATAGAAGAAATATAATCACATATGACATCTAGTGAGCCTCGGACCTTCCTATGAACAAATTATTCTTAACCACTATCTAGCCTTATCAAACAATCATACACACAAATACCACTATACATGTACCTGCATCAGCCTAAAGACAAATCCTTTTATGTTGATAAAATAGCGGGGAAAAAAGCAATCAATGGTTCTGACGGAAGAAATGATACACATTTCCCTTTCCTTGAAGTTTTAACAATATGCAGCTAATTTATCATTAGAGTCGTCAGTGGTTTGAACTATAAATTTCTGTTACGACATGGTACTGTAACATATCACCAGAGGGTGTTTAACAACATGGTTAAGTTTCGTTTAGCATGTAACTGCAACTTATGATAGGGTCATATTAAAAGACAACTGGATCAGAGTTAATGGTGAGATTACAGTCATGGCTTTACTATGCTTAGTTCCTCCAATCTTCACACACCTTATTCACCTTGTCTCATTCATATCACATAGGCCACACACAACTCACTGGGGTTACATTGCAGTCTGCCCACATACCACCCCCTTCCTGGACTTTGGACTTGCATTCATCTCAATACCCCCTCCCCTCCCACATCAAAACAACAAAGGACTTTGACAATATTGCCACACCCATCTTACCAGTAAGCCCAAACCCAATCAAGAACTTCTCAGAAGAATTTACCTCAGTCTAAAATCTCCCCTCTTCACCCCCTGCCAATCTACCCAAACCATGCCCTATAACCTTAATGTATAGACATTTTTTTTGCTCTGAGACACCTACCAAGAACTTCTGGGGTATTCTTAATTCTATACTAAGATAAAATATACAATAATTTTATTGGGTCCAAACCAGATAATACCCTAATGCAGGTTCTTTGTACCTAACCACCTAAAAGAGAGACACATGACAAAAGACCACCTTAAAATCAGATCTCAATATCTCATTCAAATGTCACAGGCCCCTCTCCCATTGCACCTGCCAAAGTGATAACTGGAGTAAAGAAATTGACAAATGTGAACCATTGTGGTCAGCATAGCCCTTAGAATCATAAAGTTTCAGTGCTGTGGTGTTTGTGGTTGACATCAGGGTTCTTGTCATTAAATTTGGGGAGCAGTGGTGCTGTGAACTTTTTTATATACATAAATAACTGGGTAGGTGTATCATGGGGGGACATGAAGGCACATGAGCATGAGTAACAGGAAGAATAAGAGTTGGTAATTACGTAAACTTTATAATCCAGATTGTATGTGAGTAAATAGTAAATAAACCATTGAGAGGTGTTACATAATCACACAGTACTATCATGGAAGTCTAGCTGGGGTAATGGGTTCTTTCACCTTGGATTTATTTCCTGCAATTTTCTGTGTGGAGGAGTTCAAATAGAGGACTTCCCCTCCTGATGCTGCTATGACTTGTGTAACTGTTGGGTCGGCCATGTTAAACCACCATCTAATGATGTAATGAGCACCACTGAAGTGTTATCAGAGGGAAGATAATTACCCTGCCAGTACCATCAAAAAAAGAACAAATCTATGTCAGAATCGTAACTGAAAGTCTGGGTCAAGTATCATTAAACTTGGCCAAACACACTTTAAGCTAAGTTTTGACAAGGGGTCACTTTAGATACTAGATAAGATAAAAAAAAAATTCAAAGATAGACGCAAGTTTTCAGGTTACACGGTACTTAAATGATAAGTACCCCAGTTAACCTTACAACCTCCAGACAAGGGGTAGGAGGGGGAGATGGCTCCAACAGATACCCAAGTTAATACAAGCACCTCCTAGCTCTAGATAAATCTGATCCAAGATGATTCATCCAAAGATCAGAATCCACAGTAGTTAGCGAGGAAGTCACAGCAAAGCTGTACCATGCAATTTCTGTGGTTTCCTTCACAGTTTTAATTGGAAACATTTTTAGTTCAGGCATATATATCTCAGGCTTTAGTGCTGCTGTTAAAGGGTAATCCTATCATCTATAAAAAGAATTAGATGACCTAATACTGTTTAAGCTGCTCATGGTTTGCAGCAAAAAAAAAAAAAAAATGGTACACAGAAGCAAAAGGTGTCAAGATTCTAAAGGCTCATTCCCAATGAAACTATCGTTCTACATAGATTGATCCAACTCCTGGGGGACTCTAGATGCAGTCCGATTAACTGAATGACACACCTCCTCAAGCAGCTAGGAAGTGATTAACTTTCATGTGCAATCAGGCATACTCAAAGGGAAATGCCTTCTTTCTCTTAGACCCCATTCCCACAGATTTTAGATCGATCTATCCCCGTAGGGAGTCTCACTAGATTACTGTCAGCTTAGCCGGCTTAAATGTCTGTCCCGCCTACTAAAAGCTGTAAAGGAGTAATTAACTTCTGTGTGTGGTTGGCTGACAGCAATTTAGTGGAACCTCCAGGGAGTTAGGTCGATCTAGTTAGATCGATCTAAATCTCTGGGAATGCGCTCTTAGAAACAGACTGCTAGTCACCACAAAATTGTTATTCCTGCTGCCATTAGTTGTATTTTCACTGTGTCAGTAAGCTAACCCTCTCAACCTTTCAATTTTCCAATTCTTCACCAAAATTTTTATGGTAACTTGTTGTTTTTACAGATAGTGGCTATAACTCATATATTTCTTTTGAAGAGGGTTTGCAATCTGCTTTCCATCTAGTGAACTTATTCATTTAAATGTTAATTAAGTATGTATAATTTGTACAGATCTTTTTTGAAGAGGGTTTGCAATCTGCTTTCCATCTAGTGAACTTATTCATTTAAATGTTAATTAAGTATGTATAATTTGTACAGATCAAAATAAATCTCAAATTCTATCACTGTTATCAAGTCTAGAATTCTTCTATTTGTATCTAGTTACACTTTTTATTAGCATGAGGTCAAGCTTAACCAATGATCAATTAATTAATATGAAATAGCCTCTAAATACCCCCTACCCATTTTTCAGCATTTCTCATCAAAGTTTGTAAGATTGCATTTACAGGTACGCATAACAGAATGAAAGAACCCTTAACCCACCCATCTTATTGATAATACATGCTTTGCTGGAATGCCATTCAAAGTTGCATTTCTAGTCAAGTTGTGAGGGCTGTAATTATCATCTTTACCTCTTGTGCTGGGCCATAAGCTAAAGTTGGGTTAACATGCATTAAGGAGGCATACTTCCCCCACCAGAGATTCTAATAATGACATAATTTTTGTGCATATTTCATTCAAATTTAATGATTTATTCCCAAGCAAAGGAAACCATCAAAACCCAGTGTTATCCAGCGACTTAGTGCATCATTTTAATGGAGTTATATTTCTTTCTTATAAAAATAATTGGAAAACATACTTTAGGCTTGGACAGCTTGTTTCAAGGATATGGCAAAAATAAAGCCAGGAATAAGGTTGCATTTCCTGTTATATGTGACAACTTTGCAATGTACTTGGTATTTACTATCACAGCAGTATAAACTTTTGGTAGCTAATCTAATCCTTTGTTTGTTTCACCTAATTGCATCATAATGCAGGTAATTTGCTTGCCAATAGACTTCCTATGGTTAGAAGTCTTACTTACATAGTCTACTTGGCCCTAACACATAAGTACTAAGTTAAACTGCCATACCTTGAATGGAAATGTGCCCAAACAGTTGTAATACACATAGTGCTGTGACTTTTACAGCTTATTGACCGGCACTTTTTTTTTTCTACAATGATCACCAATTTCCAAAAGAGGGTAGTGAACAGGCATTTTACATTTCAGGGATGACACAGGAAGACAAGATTTTGGGAGAAAATTAACTTAAGATAGCTGATAAGAAGAAGCCCCCTCCCATATCCACTTAACAGAAGTGCTGGTTAAGTGAAGATGTTTTGATAAGATAACTTACTCAGTGGTGATGGCAGCCCCTAGAAACACCCCCTTACCCATTATTACCAGAGGCAAAGTACTTGTTAAGCATAGCACATGCCGTGCTTGACAAGTGTTCTTACACCATGCTAACAGGGTATAACCTACAACTGGTCTGACCTTACCAGTTCTTACATCTGAAGTGCAATCATAATGAGAATAACTATCTGTACGTATCTTTTGGTGTCTTTTGGGCACACCCTTTCAGGCCCTTACATCATATTCCATCCTAACCCCAAGCAACTGATATTCTTGAAACATGGTACTGAACATTTTGGTTCCCTCCAGTTTTCTTCTAGCTTCCCCTTATACAACAGCATGACAACATCTATAGCAGAGAGTAAATCATATCTGTTTTAAGAGAGTAAAGGTACAGGTCTCACATTTAAAAGAAAGATGAGACTTGAAATGACACAAGCATTAAGCATTGGCTTGTTCAAGTGGCACCCTAATATAAAAAAATATATATACATAAGCATTTGCTGACTTTTTACATTCACAGTTATTCCCCCCCCCCCCCCCTTATGACAATTATGTGGTACAGAAACAAGGAGGTACTGGAATGAAACCCCAAACACCAAACCTATACACATATATAATTGTTAAATATTTAGTTTGGGTAAACTGGTCTTCTAATGAAGCCATATTCAATGTGTACTAAAATTCACTCTGTCGGAAAAACATAATTCAAGGCGGAGATACTTTTTAAATGAGTAATAAAAACACATTTTCTGTATATCTTTCTGCCTTTACTGGCAAATGTTAGCACATTTTTCCTCTGAACAAACCAAACCTTTGTAGGCAAGGAAAAAGGCACTTCAAGTGGGACCTATAACTAGCATCTTATCTTCAATCTCATTAAACATGATCTCTCCTGATTGACCACTGGTGCTGATAAGCAGACGTCCGGAAATAAGGGCCTAGTTTTATGGAGAGAGTTTCTGTCCTAGTGTCATGCCTGGTCACCCTGAGAGTCCCAACTACTACAAAGGTCTTTTCCTCTGCATGAGCATTTGCTTGTGGTGTGAAAGAGGATTCCCTGTCAGAGTACTCTGACTCCCAGGGTGCAAGCCAGCCACCCCAGCATGTTCTCACAACATGCTGTTCTAGCAGATGTCTTGGGATAACAGAGAGATAGGCTGCATCAGTTCCCTACTCAAACACGCAGCTACACACTGTGTAAACTTCAGTTGTGAGCTTTGTAAAGAATACTATCTGCTTCAAAGAACTTGCCAGGCCGAACCAGAAGACAGCACCAGCTGGGTGTGTAAACAACTCTTGGATATTTGTGTGTTCTTTCAATTGGAGATCATTTTGCTTGTGTTCTCTAGAAACTAGGAAAATTCTTTCCTTATGTGTACTGCCATCAAGCACACACCTGGAGGGGAGGGACCCTGGCAACACCACCATCAATCTCTTATCTTAGATCTACAGATTACTAGGTCATTTTCAAGCAAATAAATAAGCAGCAAAAGATCAGCCCTAGGGGGTATGGTGTGGCAGTGTGGTGCAAGGGTGATTTTAGTCTCAATTAAGCACATTATTCCTAGATAATATCTTATCTTTCCATTCTAGAAAATGATAAAATTTATACTTAGGTACATTACAGTTAACAATACTGCTCTATATAAAAAGGGGGTGGAGGTGTCAGATTCCTAGGGAGTGGCTGGGTCTAAATACTGAAATGATCTGGCCTTTATGTAGTTCTCAGTTGGATCAACTGAAGGAGTAAAAAGTCCACTTTTTCAGAAAAAAAAGACCCACAAAAAACATGCCACCCCTCCCACCCCCCTGGAAATTGTTAGCCACAGGCTTGCAGTAACCTTCATATATTGTGAATGTGCATGAGTGTAAGCCTGTGTACAAGTAGGAGACAGGACTCTCATTTATATCCGTCTTTCTTTACTGAGGGCACATTCAAAACAGATAATCCTCGGACTGACAAATCCGTGGATCAAATATGGCCGATCCAGTTAAAAGGTAGCTGCTTATAATCTCCTGATGGTCTCCCTGCCTTCACAAACTCTGTCCCTGCAGAGGCCTAGCACTTTTAAACCTCAGACTCAAGATTTAATCTGTTTAATGGTGCGTGTGGAGGTGGTGAGACCATCAAGGGATTAGGCAACTTCCTTTGATGTGTGGTCGGCCATATTTAGTCCGCGGTTCATCTTTTCTGAATGTGACCTGAGTCAAGTCTGTGTCCTCGTTTCAACCGATCATATACTGAGGTAACTTTATTTTTGTCAACAATCAATCACCTGTTAATCTATTCACATGCCTCTCTCTTGGAAATGAAACATTCTTTAAATGCCAAGTGTTAAATATTTTATTTCGGCTGGCAAAACGTACTGATGAAAAGTATTTTTTTACCACTGTTTTGCCTAAATGTTAAATTTGGCTATAACTTTTCAGATACTAAGCTTACTAAATTGCCAAAGTGAGTCAGTCCAATGAATTTTATTTGCATACACCATCACATAAAGCTTCCTTTTCCAGCCTTATATATGTATAATCCCATGTCCGACTCCTCAGGTTCCACCAGTATGGTATACAGTATGGTAAGTAGTAGCCTAATAATTTTGTTGCATGTCATATCGCATACTCCATCTATTTTGTCACATGTCACCTTTTCTGTCATGTGTCACATTAAAGGCCAGGAAGACAATTCCTGTGTATATGCAACCTCCAGGCGTGTCTCTTTGCTTAGCTTCCATCATGCCACTAATCAACATCATCAGGAAACAATTACCCACTATCAAAGCACCACAGCATCTATCAATACTCAGCTACCTTTAGACTCCATTCTCCCTACTGTTGAACACAGACATTAACAATGTAGGAACGGATAGGACACTTGCCAATGATTGTTCACTTGCAATTAATCAGCATATGCTTCATCAGTACATCAATATTTACAAAGTTTTTGTTGACAAATAAATCACTCAGTAATCGCTGTTGATTGTGTTAGTTGGCAGTTCATGATATGCAATAATAACACATTATCTACTGTGATATTTGTTGTACCCACACTTTATTTGATTAAGATCATACAAATTTCAATATCTTTTAAACAAGTGACTCTACACAAACTTGCTTTTGCTTATGTTCCACAAATAATAGCAATACAGCAGCATATTATCTGGCATGCTATTGGAGGTATCAACACTTCACATAATTCAAATGCACATTAATCTTTTTAGAACTCGTCTGCAACGAGACTGTCTATCATGATGATTGGACTACTGTCCAATATGGGGATCCTAGACAGCCCAAAATTTCATAACTTCTCAAAACTTGAAGTGAAATTTTCTTGGATTTGGAAGAGAGTGGGGTCAGAAATAAGGACAGGCAAGAAAGCTTAGTGCAGCAGTGAATTATAAATGATAAAAGCTGACAATTTTTTTGAGATATTTTTTTGTTCGTTTCTCCTTAGTTCTACAGTTTTTTGCACAATAATGTCTCACATTCACCACAATTTGTGTGTTACTTTTTACTGCTTTTTAAAATGGCATTCCTGATGCATAAAGTTGATCATCCTTATGGCTAAAAGGTTAGCCCCACCTCATGCAGATTCTGGCATGTTTTCCAGTTTCACATGATGTCATGCAGTGCTGACAGCCTCGTTTTAGGCTATCTCTGACGATTTCTATAACTGTGTCATCCTTTCCTGCTGAAGTCATCCTGCAACAAGACCAGGTGATCTTTCATTCATTATATTAATCTTATGTCCTGCTTCTACAGACAAACAGAACTTTGACAAAATATACCTGTCTTGTGGACTTCCAAGCTCTGGCAAGCAACGGGAACATTCAAGATTGCAAAAGATCTCACCTAAGTCTGCTGCTACAGATTATTTTTTATTAATGTACAATGTAGCTGTTTTGCATAATGCCTGTTAAACTGGATAAATCCTCCAAACCCTAACACATTTTTGATGAAAGCAGTTATTTGGCAAAAATACATCGTTCCCTTGACACCATATTTTTTGGAAGCCACTTTTAACCTAATGGTAATCACTGCTTGCCTGCAATTCAAGAAAAAAGTCACACTTTCTATCTTTTGAAAAACTTCATAAATTGTGACAAATATTGTTACACTTTCCATTTATTTAAATGGAATTTATAAATGACACAATTCTTTACACTTCACACTAAAACTTTAAATAATTATTTTACACTTCCTTTTAAAGCAGGAGAAATTTACGAATGGCAATGAATGCAGCAATCAATTTTCTCTTCAGTCTGGTGTAGCAGTCTGGTAGTCACCTTCTGAACACGTAGTAGTTTTAAAATGACCTAGAGACGCCATCCACAGAAATCAAGATGGCTGTGTGGTCTAAACCATCTTGGTGGGAAACTACACCGTGCCTGGCACATCTGACACCTGCATCACTTTATGGGAGATCTGATTTCAAATTTTCTTTGGGTTATCTGTTCACAGGTAAATAACTGTGCAGACATTAAAGTTCATTTTGAAACTCTCTGGCTAACATAAATGACAAATGTAGCTGTACTCCACTCCCCCCACAGGCATTGGGTATATTGCGCCTGGTTGGTAAAGGCACGGGGAACGGGATACAGCCCTCAGCACCACAGGGGTCAGCTCGGGCAAATGATTTCATAAAATTAGACATTTTTAAGTAAAATTTTTTGAAATTCTTACACCCACCTAATTTGGTGATTAAAGGTGTTAGAATGCTCCAGCCTCTAGGTGCTTTAGACTGCAATGACATTGGTGTCTCTTCATGTGAGAAAGTCATACTGTAGTACTTCAAACTGACTATATGAAGAACATGGAACAGAGTGCCGTCTAAAAATAAGTTTGTATCAATTAACATACTGTATAAGCTTGGCCTACATTTACAATTAATCTGGTGCTACAAAGTGTCATTTTTCAATATTTAATCATTTGACATAATGCCTAAAACGCTAACTACAAACATATCATGGCAACATGCCACATATCATCTAATCCAAAACATTTTTGTACAACTGAGATCTGTTTTAGTGTATGCCACACATCAAATCTAAAAAACTTGACAAATCTTTAATCATGACTGAAAGTCAGATGGTTGTTGCATAAAAAACTGCAATAATTTTTTCTGTCATTCAGGTAAATATGAATAATTCTCTTATCTTCTATCATCTGATTAAAAAACTATTCAGCACATATTACAGACAAAATTATCTACATGCTGTATAATTATTGTTATTCTATTCCACCACAAGACACCTGAGCAGCCAAAGGAACTCCACCCTCGCTCCACCACAAATTAAAACTTCATTGAAGCCTGGTCCCAATCATAATATGCACAAATACAAAAACAACAAAGTGTAATTCTTATGTGACATTTAAAAAGAAAAGAACAGATATTCTAATAGGTGAATGGAAAGTGATTACATAGTCTCAAAAGTCCTGGATCAGATCACTGACCCAAAAGATGCCCAGCTGACACTCCGGTCATATGGTTGGTTATCTTACAACCTCAGAATTGGCCAGAAGAATAATCTGGCCTCCAGCTGCTCAGATCAGGAGGACCTTTGCTACCCTCATCCCCATTTTTCTCAAATATCTGTTAAATTGCTTTAACAGCAATGTATAACATGCACACACTCATCACAACTTGTGGTTAGGAGAAGAGCAAGCAATTTTTTTCACTCAATAGGCTTATAATACAATAGCACTGATGCAACCTGGCCATTGTGACACATTACTGGTAAATTGCATGTTAATCGAATGGAAAAAAAACAACAAAAGCTTTTTGCTGCTTGAGGGGGTGTCTGTGTTGTGGCACTGACTCAGTGTCACCTGGGATTTGAATTTTCAAAAGAGAACTTTATAAAATATGTCTGTCAGGAATAGATTATTAATGGCCCAAAACAATCAGGAAATTATAGCTTTATCTTATCAGAGACAGCAGGAGAAATAGATCATCAAAACTGCTAGCTGGGTTCAGATAACTATCACTACAATTATATTCTATTTGTCACATCATTTCACACTTGGACTATGAAGAGTCTTTACCTTTGGCAGCCATCATTCATACCAGTGTCATTTACAACCCATTGTAACCAGTACAATCAAGTCATCTGACAGTAATTTCAGCCTCCTAATTTAAACAATCAACCAAAGAGTTTTTACAGCAATTGTCACATGTTTCAAGCACAAATGTTATAGTCCCAAATATACATCAATGCCTTCTTTGATGCAAATTGTCAAAGGAAAATAAATGGAGAAATGTCCCTTTTTTCACTTTCATTAAACTATTTAATCCCACAAGCAGAGGCCAATAATAACTCTCCTAAAGGGGAGCAAAAAACCTTTTCACTTCAAAGACACCTTGAGTTATTCATGTATTGATGACATTTCTTAAAAAAAATCCCCAACATGAACACAGGATGTTGCTGGTCCACCTTATCCTATTTCAACCACAAAAAACTCCAAAAGCAGTACATCACCTAAATATTTGCCAGTATATACATGCATATATATGGGAGACTTGTTTTTTGAGTTGCATTAAAATTCATATATCCAGGCTGCTTCAAAATTACTTGTTCTTTTCTCCAGGGCAGAGCAGCCAGGTCATGGAAGCAGGTGTGGGCCATTGTTATGCTAATAAATCTTCCGTGCAATATCCAAAGGGAATCTAGATCCAAGCATGATAGAGTGAGAAAAAAAGGAAGAAAATAAGCAACACTGAACAATTTGAGGCAATATAAAGTGGTCCTGGCAAAGTGAATAAAGGACTGAGGTAATGAAAAAACAGTGACTATACATACTTATTAAGAGACAAGAATAGTTATATTGTTTAAATTTGAAGTGATGGAAAGAAAGAAAGAGGAAATATGAGAGATAACCAGTGTGCGTTATTTTAAAAGAATCTGCATATAATCAAAACAGAGTGAGTGTAATGGAGAAGAAAAAGTCCTAACATTAATATGTCCCTGAAAGACAGGGGAGGGAGGGGAGAAGAAAAAGTGAAGGCATTTCATAAACATTTAAGTCTCACACTGTACTAGTAGAAAAGAGGGAAGAAGAGGAGAGGTTTCATGTATTTATGGTTTGAGTGAGCGCCCTCCCCCACCCACCCTCCCCACCACCCACCCTCTACCAGGACCATGGATTGATTTTTCCACTAGATATTCACAGATATGTTTCTGTGTTAGAGAAAAGTGCACATTAATCTTTAATGGTAAGACAAAATATTGACAAGGAAAACATATGATTGGTCTTGATAATGATAAGAAAAAATTTTAGCAAGGAAAGATATGTAATTTGTTTTTATATTCAAATGAATAAGGAAAGAGATTATAAAAGGTCAAGAGGAAAGGATGAAAAGGATGATATTTGAGATGAAAATATAGCAAGATGATAATTTCAGCCAGAAGGTAGTGAAATAAAGCAAGTAAGATATTGAGTATAACTGATCAATTATGCTAAGATTAAAAGGATAATTTTTTCTTTTTTTTTAACTGAAAGAAAAGACACTTGTACATTCTTCAAACAACAGAAAACTGGTGTCCAAAAAAAATCTCTGCAGGAGAAGTACCACCAGCAGACAGCAGAAAGGATGAGCAGGCAACAAGGAAAGAGGGATGAATGACAGGAACATGTGAAAGTTGAGTTTCTGAGGCCGTTACCCAAATATAACAAAATCTTCTCAATGAGTGCAAAATGCTCTGACCAAATGTGCTCCTCATGAAGCTGTTGTAATAAGATCTCAGGGGCACATGCTTGTACAGTCATAACATAAACATGGGGCCCTACTAGCATGTTGAACCAAGAGATAGCAGTTTATAAAATCTAAACATTTCAACAGGCCCACACTTGTAGTTTTAGGAACATTTGAAATAACTTTTCTCCTTTTATCACTCTGATGAGATAATAAGCTAGGTAAGGACCTGTCAGTTTTTATTCATCGTCTAAACAGCAAAGACATGGTACTGTGGAAGATAAAGAAGTCAAAGGAGGAAGCCCACAATCAGTCTCCATGTCTGAAGCAGTTGTTCTGCTCCCTAAAGCTACACTGCTGTGATAAGGGAAAAATTTGGAGTCTGTTTTAAATGAGATAAGTTGTCTCACTGCTTTTATTGTGGGTAGTATCAGGAACTGTGAGGGTGCAAATGCCCAGCCCTCATTTTTTTTCATCATTTATCTAGTGATGCTCAGAGTTTTTACTTGTTTTTTCGTTTCAATGTCTATCATATCATGTTTTTGACAAACATTATTCAAGGAACAAACCCACTATCTAATTTTTTCACTTTCCAGTTTTTCATCCCGTTTCATTTTCTTTTCATTTACAAACAAGTTTTAGCAAGGCAATTGCCCACTCCTTATATTGTGGCATTTTTTTCCTAACAACACTTATCTTTACATTCAGATTTTTTTTCACTGTTTTCCTTTCAATATTTTTCAAGTATTGTTTTCTTTTCCTCCAAAAAACAAGTTTAAATGATGTGTCACACATGAAGACCCTTGGTAAGTTTATCTCCTTCCTGTCTTACAGTAAGAGGAAAACTTATACATTTTCCATCACGATTGTCTGAAGGCCTGTTTCCAGCACATTCAGCAACATCTCAACTAACACCGTCTCTAAACTACAAACCAACTACAGACTATAGCAATCAATTTTTTTCAATCAATTTTTTGTTGTCTTGCCCACTCCCATCCCCATCACTGAGTAGAGATATAACTTAACTCAGAGTCTTTCCAGTACCAGACATTACTGTTCTTGAAAGGCAGAATGTGGTACTTCAGGGCACTGAAAAGACCCAAAATTAGGTAATGCGTGTAGAATGGTAAAATAATTCTGAGAACAAAAAAACAAATAAATAACTATAGCCACTAAAATTCATTATACAAACTTTTGCCATTTTAATGCATCATTTCCAATGGCAGTGAATTAGGGCTCATTCCCAAATAAACTATTGTTCTATGTAGATCAATCCAACTCCATGGGGACTCTGGCTGAATGCAATCAGATTAACAGATTGACACACCTCCTGGCATTGAGTAGAGAACAGAAAAGCTGGTGATTATATGAGTATGTTGAAAACAAGAGGAGGCTAGAAAATAGAATCTGGATGAGCAAATGCTAAATCTCACTTCAGTATTCACTCAAAAGACGGCTATTTGGAATGATTTCCATTACACAGGCTGCTGAAAATTAGGTAAGAAGTTAAGCAGTCACAACTGTACTGAAAATGGGCCCAACACTGGTGTATTTTCTCCAGCTGCTGTTTCAATCATGGAAGGGATACAAAGCTTTTGCTACGGCCACTGACAATCAATGAGACCCTTTTTTATATTCCATGTATGAGACTATAATTTTTTTTGTCCAAGATTTTTTGTGACAATTAACTTTCAACTTAGTTTAAAACATCTCATATAAATGTTTCATATATTTGGTAAGACAAAAGCAGCTAGGAAAATGCACATATGAAGAAATGAGAAGTCAATCTTATATGCCTGAACTACCACTGAGTTTGAAAAAAATGTGGGTCAAAGATGGCCAATGCCTTGTACTTGGCAAAAATTCAAAAATGATTAAAACATATATGATGCTTTGTCTTTTATTCTAAACATGATATTAGCATATTAAGATTATATATACCAGTATTTACAATCTTTATCAAAAACTGAAACAGCAAAACACAGTTTTAATACATAGTAAAACCAAACAAAAATAATCTAAATTGTCTTAGTACAGAAAGTCTGTTGATTAATGATGCATGTTCAAAACACTCTTGACATATGTAGGTGAACACAAATGAAGCAGACATCTCTCCCAGAAACTGATGACTCAACAGCTTTTTATGGAAAATGAAATCATGCATTTCTAGTAGCCAGAGTCTACCAATGCCCTGGAAACCTTCTTGCACAGAGCTTTCAAGCAAGATTTGTAGCATCAACATAGCATTTTGAAGAAGGTATGGCATAGGGTTTTAAACACATTCATACATAATAAGCTGACCCATAATTTTGGGTTTCACTACAATCTCCTTTCAAATAAAAGGAAACCATTTAGCATGATTCACAAGAACACAGAAGCACCAAAACAGTCGCTAAAAAAACTATGAGGGTAATATTTACCATCAACTTTCTTAAATAAAAAATCCATAACTTCCTGCTAATTCATATTGACAAAACATTCATTTATCAGATTTTTTCAAGTAAAAGAAAACCAAAAGTAACATATTTCAGTTTCAGTACCCTACCAAATCCTCCCACTAATGTCTTCACAAAGCAGATTGTCGTGACAGTTTTCATATCTTCCTCTTTCACTTAAAAAAATCAAATATCCAAAAACTTTCAGAATACAAACTTGCTGAGATAACTTTCAGTACTATGCATTGCCATGAGCCATGGCAAAACAATCTGGAGCTTCCAGATAGAAAGTACTATACCATATATATATATATATATATATATATATATATATATATATATATATATATATATATATATATATATATATATATATATATATGTATTAGCACCAATCCTTTAATAAACCAAACCTGTAAAATGACAATGTTCATATCAGCCATGTTAACAACTTGCTATACTGCACTTTAACATGTGTGATTTCCAAGCTACACCTTAGTATGGAGACTTAATGATGATAAATGACAGTGCGTGTATAAATAATTTATTCACTGAACTTATTAATCTTTCATGTGTGAATGCAGCCAGGTTGTACACAGAAACATGCTTGTCTGACCCCCCCCCCCTCCCCTCTCCCTAATCATAGGCTCACTCTAGGTTATCTTTTTTCTTTTCCACTTCAATTTTTTCCTGATTCTGGTCAAGTGAAATTAAAAAGATTTTATTTTTTCTAAACATAAAGAATATTTTAGTCACTGCCACAAGTTTTTCAAACCACCTCCTTCCATCTACTTTTTCCACATTATATTAGCACATCTTCCACATTCCAACAAAGTAAGAAAGGGAGGATATATATATCACATGCTGACATGGTGTCCACCTTACTGGGCTTCAGACATGCAATTAACATCTGCAATACCAACAGTCACCCTTTGGTCAATTGATCACTAAAAGCCAGGTGTAAATAGGCAGAGGTTCTTATTACTAGTTAAAAATCACTTTAATAATACAATCTAGTTTGTTTAATGCAGTGACATCACAAAATACTATTTCTCAAAAACAATGATGCTGAAAAACTTCTTACCACCAAGAAGGGCAGTAAACTAAATTTAAGATGTGTTTTTGAAGGCATTAAAAAAGTTCAAGATACCAATGTCTTTCAAGCACTTGGTTATCCCTGACTATTATATATATATATATATATATATATATATATATATATATATATATATATATATATATATATATATATATATATATATATATATGTTTTTCTGGAGTGTCTACCCCAACTCTCTTAAAAATAATGAACCCATAGTACGCGGAATTCCATTGTAAGCTGTGCTAAACTAGAGTTAATTCCTAGGATAATGACTCTCAGTTGCTTGCACTGAGAAAATAGGTGATTGAACTCTACTGTTATTACACTGTGGTATATCAGTCCTTAATAAGGAGCACACCCTATTTTTCATTTGGCACATCTAATTTTATTGAGAAATAGTTTTTGTCTCACACAAGCCAACATTTTTTATACCAGTAAAAAGCATATGTACTATTTTTATGTGCATTTTACAACATGGTTGTTCTGTGATTTGAAGATGCCTACCACTATGTATTTGGTATGTCAGTATAAAACATAGATACTGGCAGGATCTGTTTACCATTCAGTATATACATTTTAATGCCCTTAAAACCCTAATCATATCTGCACATGTATCTAGACCCATGTATCTAGACAGCCAACCCTGCACTTAACAGTGCATGTAAGTGCTTGTAAGTGCAAAACAAGACACTCCTGCTGTACTTGCTGTAAACACGTGTATTGACTTGCGTGCGTCAAATGTGGATGTCAATTTCCAATATTTTAAGGGTATGTACAATAACGTGATTGTCTGTGCACAAACATGAAGTCTTTTAAATGTTTCATGCTTTGCTTATGTCTACATGTTTTATGAAAGGACAGAAACAAAAACTACACAACTTGGGTTATTTTTCACTAACTGGCAAAACACTTCTTCTGGTACCATCAGTGCAACAACTATATATAAGAAAAAAAAGAGACGTTTTAAGGACATATGTTGATTTAGTCATTACGCACTGGCTGTCCTGTGCACTGACCAGGTAGAATGACCACCAAGTGACCTATACCAGCAGGTGGTAGTAAAAAAAAATCCATTGGATTATAATATCGTTAAGGTGTGCCTTATATAAGTTACATTAAAGGTGTGTTATTCATGTTGTCACTTAATATGTTGTTATTGTTCAGTGCCACTATTGAAAGACACATCTTAGTGCAACTGCAGTGCATTGCAAACCTGTGTCTGGCTTGTTTTTGTTGACAGTGGTAACAGGTTACGTCTTATAGCACTGAATCTATACCAATATTACATCACCAGGCAGTAATTATGTGAATACACAGATATAGTATAATTTCTTACTTCACTGCTCCTATGTCAAGTTATAAAAATAAAAATACATGAGAAGACAATAAATGTGTAAAATACATAGTCTGTCATCAAGAATATACACATAAATATATATTTGCTGCCCACATTTGTTTATTTTCAACTGTTATGTTGTTTGTAAAATGTCATATCAAAATCACTTAACCTATATACGATGAATGTCATGTTAAGTATGTATTGGTTTTAGATTACAAATTAGAAATCACATTGGATGCAAATTTTGAAGAAAAGTTATTTTCCAAAATAGAACAGTTATTAAAAAGTAAACATCTGTATGGTGATATATTAGTAGTAGGTTCAGAATAATAATGTTATGCATCAGAATAATTCAACAACATCTGCTCAATATCTTATCTATCCCTCCATCACTGCATTTGTAAAGAAAAAATAAGAATTTTAATCAGAGTATTGATTTGATCAAGTAGAAAAAAGGCAAGAGAATCAAATTTCATGATTAGAAAGTGATTAAGTGTGACACAAAGCTCTACATTTTCTTGCTTTTTTCCCAAAGGACTCATGCAAATGATCTTGAGTTTTTAGCAAGTTGTTATTTCTCTAATTAAAACCCATTGAGTTGGCTCTGCCTAGAGACTTACAGTAGATGTGAGCAGATGGCAGATTAGCATAGTTGAAAGCATTAGGCCATGATTTACCTCTGGGCTACACAACAGGGGAGAACTAATCAGACGTTATTACCTGCTAATTAGAACTTAATTTATCCCTACTAAGATGTGCTAGGCACAGGGCGGGTACAATCCTTCATTTTACTTTGAAGGAGCATGCCTATGTTGTACTAACTTTACAACAACTTTTCCCACCTGAGAGACAGCTTTTATGGGTAGCTAGCACTAAGTGTCCTGTGGATTAAAGTCCACAAGACATTTCACACTTATACACAAAATTAATCAAGTTTTCACAGAATCTTTTCATTATTCATTGTGGCTTGTAAGTTGTTGGGAGGGTCTTGCACCTAATGCACCTGACCTGCTGCCCTCTTGTGGTTGGAAAAGAACTGTGCTGACACCTTTTGGCACAATTATTAACACTGCTTAGGTGTATGTGCTGCCACCTTTTACTTAAAATTTATACTATTGATAAGGTTAAAATGTATATACCAGTAACTACTGTGAAGATTATTTTTCCAGCTTTTGTTAGGTAGATCTAAGGGTTTGCAATAAGTAGGGAATAATATATTTCCTAACAAACTACATATTCCTGACAAAATGTTAGACCTAAACTAGTTTCTTCTTGCTATGTGGTTTCAAAGTGTTTTAAATGTACTTAGTACACTAACAGTAGGCATAGCTGGATCCTATCAAACATAATATCACTATCCAAAAATAGTCTAATACCTATGACCATCTATACATGAACAAGTAGTCTCTTGGATGACTTTTATCGATACAATTTTATGAAAATTAACTACTAATATCATTCACATATCTGTCAACTAAATATTATGGCATTTTTAAAATAGTCTTTACGTGAGAAAAATACTTTTTCTCTTTTGCAAGTTGATTTTCCTATTCTTTATAATAAAACAGAGAAGAAGAAATGTCTAAATACATACATTATGTGACCATGTCACACAATAAGGCACAATCATGAATCTCCTCTGATGCAATTTTCGAGTTCATGCAGCAAAAGCAGCTAGCAGTACTATCTTATGTTTTACATAAATAATCAACTCTCTTGTTGAAATCCAGGCAAAGTCTTACAATTTTTAAATGAGAACTTTCCATACATATTCTTGCATTTTTAAAGTGAAAACTTATGTAAAAGTGAAGTTAATCTGTATCACATGTTTGAGAATGCTGTGCTTTTTCATTTTAAAATGTGTAGTCAACAAAACTCCTAGCCATATCTTCATCAAATTGTTCTTTCGGTAATTAATTGCCCTAATCATAGAAAATCAGTGTGTGTATGCACCAAACTTTCAATTTGAAAAGCTGAAAAAATTATATTCTATAATTCCATGAAATTTTATGTAATACTCCTTCATGGCATATACTCTAGCACATAAAAGCTTTGACCTAATAACTTTTATAATGACCACATAGCGCTTGATAAAAAATCAAATTCAATGCCAGAATATGACCTATTAGAGTTTTACCCTAATTTCTTAGCAAAACTTAAAACAGTTCTCCATGAGTCTTTTTTTCTTTTTGTCTATCTATGCCCAATCTATTCTTTTTTCATATTAACACATCCTTTGAACTCTGTTGGAAATGTTTCTTCCCAAACTTTCAAAAATGTGGTCAATTTATTCCCCATCAATGAAACCCAATCCAATACTGAATACATTTTTCTCAAAGACAGGCTCTAATGTTTTGACTTATTAGCAGGAATACAAACAAGGTATCAGAAGTCTACTGGATTATCTTCATAAATACATTTACACCCCATTTCCATAGATTTTTAGATCGATCTATCCCTGTGGGGAGTCTCACTAGTTTACTGTCAGCTTAGCTGGCTTAAGCGTCTGTCCCGCCTACTGAAAGCTGCTAGAGGGTAATTAACTATGGTGCGCGCTCGGCTGACTGCAATTTAGCTTGAACCCCCAGGGAGTTAGGTCGATCTAAATCTTAATCCCTGGATTGATCTAAATCTCTTGAAATACACCCTTAAACTGCACTTCTGAAGTGTGTGTGTGTGTGTGTGTGTGTGTGTAGTACTGTCTCACCCTGATTAATTGTGGCATTGGTTATATTTTCGACTTTTCCGAGAAAGTAAAAGGGATAACAATTGTTTATTTTGTGAAAAAAAAGGATGTTCCTGGGGTAAACGACAATTTTCCCAAACTTATCAATGGTTAATGAATCCGTTCTGCTTTTCACATTAGTCACTGTGCGTGTTTTGTTTTTTTCTTCTAAGTTTAGTTTTTGTAATGATCTCATAAGAGTTGACTACTAGTACAATGTTACATTATTAAGTCAATTTTGAAAAGGAAAAGGCACCTTTAAAAAGACTTACCTGCTGCTATCCAGTGACATGCACTGTCTTAATGTTGTAATCCAAAGTGACTGCTTGATTGCCATCAGCATCAGCCTACAAAACAAATAATTGTTCATATATTTCACAGCATCTTATGATTTCATAATATCAAATATCAAAATAAAACAGCTACTTTTTATGCATAAAACAAATCTGCTATCGACAATGAAAAATCACTGGAGAAGTTAATGCAGCAAGAAAAACATGTTTTAACAGGTTTAAATCATTGTGCTAAATTTCAGAACAATTTTCAAACTAAATTTTCACATTTTACAATTTTTTTAAAAATTTTTATAAATTATCAATTTCTGATGTCAATACTGAGATTGGTACATTTTATAGTAAGTTCAGTTACCATGTGAGCTGACAGTTAACTGTAAAGCTAGAATGAAGAGCCAGAATCTTGGATTATGGAGACAATTAATGAACCACCTTAGTCATCTTGATAAGATTTCCCAACATCTGTTGGATGGGAATTATAATAAAGAATCAATTACCTGTATCCTTACCAAAAAGTGACTGTTTTAAAATGATTATGATAGGATGGATGATACACCTTTGTCTTACGTGTATGAAGCCGGAAGAAAGCCCTGTCATAAGCTGAGGCCAGCAAAAAAGTTGCCAAGGAAATCTACAATGTCAGAATCTCCAAAAAAGTGTTTTCCCTATCTTTGAAAAGAACAATTGTCAACAGAAGTATGTTGGATTATACTACATTTGGGGAACTAATAAAACATTAACTTTCTGTGACGTGCAAGGACTAAAGGTGATGATATATGAAAGTGAAAGAGTTCAATCAAAACTTGACAAAGGATGTTTATGGCTTCAGCTACATTGTTTATGAGCACAATGCTTTTTACATGTAGCTCCAAAATGAATTATTCTATTGGAAAATGTTCTCAAAAGAAGGAAAGATAAGGCATTCACCCTTTGGTTGGTTAAGGTGAGAATAATTGTGATTCTTCCTTTTAATTCACATACAGCAGAAATTGAGATATCTTAATACTCCTTGTTGTGACAGACTGATATCTCTCTTCTGTCAAGCTTGATAATACCAACAAAAAAGGTAACATAATTCCATTTAAAATGTAGCAATGGCAGTGCTAACATAAGAAATAAAAAATATATTTTACAACCCTAAAAACATAAGAAAGACATATAACAAACTATAAGTCCTTTAATTGTTTATAATAAAATTTTTTCTTAGGGCATTTTTTGTCTGCCATTTTGAAAATCTTCATTTTACTAACTTAGATGGCTGTGAAAAAAAATAGTTGTCACTTGAATTAAGCATCATTTTCTGCCACAGACAACACTAACTTATCAAAAATTTGTGCTTCACCCAACCCTATTCTATACAGGTATATATATATATATATATATATATGAATATAGTTACTGTATGTAGTACATATGCTTTGCATGTGTTTTTAAAAATAGTGAAATTACTGACCTAACGAAAGCTCGTAGCTCAAATTTCTCATAAGAAAATAATTTTTTGACCCATTTTGCCTCTAAAATCTCACATAATTGTTATTTACCCTACCCTAGCCTAAATATCTAAATCAAATATGGTAATAATTCACTAGTATGGAAATTTCCATCAAAAAAATTTTTTTTTACATTTACTACAGAAAAATTTATTAAAGAGACAAAAACAAATACTGTTTTATCTTTGTTACACCAATATTATTACATGAAGTATAATGAAAATGACAAACAAATATATCCTAGTTGTACAATTCTAATAAATCAAATATATTCTACCTTTTTGTTTAACATAAAAATTTATAAGCAATTTAGAATAAATTTAAATTTCAAAAGAATTTTGTACAGCCTACCATCTCATTAACAGCAAACACCATCTAACACACTTGTTTATAAACTTAACTGCCATATTTAATAATCAAGTTTTATTAGGACTGAAATGCCTGTGGCACATATATTCATTGACAAGAGTGACGAGTTGTAATTGATTCCATGAATAGCAAACTGACATAGCTGGAAATCGAAATATACAAATATCTTCGTCATATGCATATAATTCACAGTTCTTACAAATTATATGAGGTAAATCAAACTAAAAAGGAACTGAACAAACTTAATGCCAGTGTTAGTACAACCAGCAATGACCAATTTAATCAGTAATAACCACATGCAAAATAAGACCTTGATATACAATCTAACAAATGCAAGCACAATTCATTTTTATTGATACTTACATTCATTTATTTCACATCTTTTGCATATTTTAAAAACCTAAGATATCTCCTTCTAATTGACAAATTAAATTCTAATACACACTAAAAACATTTCAGACACAATAGAGCAAATCAACAGAAATGTAATGTTCTCAAAAGAGAACACATTTTCAATCACTCACCTTGGAAATGCTACATCCACCAAGTGACAAAGAGTTATGAAGGACAAAGAAGTTCAGATTTATTGACATTGAACATCTATTAATTAACTGCATGTAACAGTTAACTAGGCTCAGCTTGCTTGCATAAGCATTATTATTGATTGAAGTCTTTGTTTTAGCACACAATGATCAATCCCTCTTATTTTCACACCAGATGGCACTAGCTAATAGCACTCACAAAGAAAAAATTCTCTTTCTTCAGTGTCATAAACTGGGCCCTCTTTAACTACTAACTTTTAAAGTCAATGAGCTAAATTTTAAAAAAATCACAATCACAATGAAATAAATTTTCAACTAATTTAATTTTAACAATGTGCTTCCATCCGAATTAATTTAAATAGATAAAAACTCATAAGTCTGAATGCACAATCAATGGTAATCAATAAGGTAAAAAACAAAGAAATATCATTCCACAAAAATTACATTTTATTCTAATATCCTTCTTCATGCAAGTAAATCTGCCTCCCTTGGTTACAGATATAATACCTTGGATTTTTCAACCATATTGAGTTTTCCTTCAAATAAAAATTTAATCCTACTTACTTAGATTTGATTTTCTTTTTTACATTTAAATTTTAAAAAGCACAGTGTAGGCTTTTTTAAACAATAGAAAAAGAAAGAAATTCCTTCATATGTGTTTAAAATTCTATACTGTCATTTTAAGTAAATGGATTCCAAATATTTCTCATAATGTTTAGACCTCCATGTGTTTCGGTACATTTTAGAGACAAGTATCAACTTCATGTACTTTTAATTTGAGGAATGAACTAGGAAAGGAGGAGATTTGTAGGAAATGTAGATACAGAAAATGACTTCAAGACATTTACAAATGCAGATGTAGTATACTAGTACCTCTAAAATAAACATCCTACTTTTCCTAACGTTTTAGAAATAAAATTAAAAATTATCAATTTAATAGTTGTTTTTTTTTTCCAAAAGTTCTAGGTGCATTATTTTTCTCATCAATCATTAACCAAATGAAATGAATTTTGCAGTTTTTAAAAAACTTTCCAACATAACTTATAAACAGAATTAATGAACTGGAAATATAACTTAAATTTTCTAACAAAATGTAAATACTAAATTAGAATTAGAACAATGCAAGAAATACTAAAAGTTGTTTTTTCCCTATTTTTCATTTAAGCTTTTGTTTTAAGAAATATGGATGAGTTACAATTTATATAATTTTTAATGATTTTCATACTTGAAGGTTGTTATTTATTTGCTTAAACATTAATAAAAGCATACCCTTCCATGACAAACTATTGCAATAATATATAAACAAGTGGAGAAAAATGTTCTGCACCTTGAATCCATCATAATGTGATGCACCTTTATAAAAATGAAAGCATGCTGATAAACATCTATATATAATTAGCTTTCTGGGTATCATATCTTTGCCATATATTAATACTTGATTTTATTTTCAACTGCAAAATGTATATACATGCATTTTTTAGCCACAAAATTATTTCTATAACTTAATTGACTAACTGACCATCCCTATAATTTATTTCAATCTAAACAGTTTATATGACATATCTTATTGAGATAATTCATTTTAAAATCTGGTGCCCAATTTTCATGTACTTGCAGGTATATTTTCCATACTCCTCTTTCTTTGAATTCTTTACATTAAAAAGAAACTATCTCTGAAGTGAAAAAAAAACGCTCATCATATATAGCTAAGTACGCAGCCTTGAACTCTTTGTTTAAAACAAAGGATTTCTATTAATAGCTCGCCTATGTTAATCAGACCATGTGCAACAGCCACTGCTCTGTGACATCCAAGTCCCATATTAAGAAGATGTCTATTTTCTATTTGTACTATTATTGCAATAATATATAAACATATTATTTGACTTTAAACTATGCAATTGCTACCCATGCATTGTAACGTACGTGGAAATCTACATGTACATGTATGTAGACCGCCAAGCAAGACGTAAAAAAAGTGAAACTTTTTATTAAGAATAGTACCCACAATATTAATATGTTTCACATCCAGATATAGCTATCCTTAATTCCATAAAAATAAGAAAAAACGAAAAGGTCATGTCTCACTTGCTTTAGGCAACGTCGTTTATTCGCATGCCGCGATGTAGCCTTTCGCAATCCCCTCCTCCACCTCCGCCTACACCCGGAAGTCGCTCCATACGGTGATCTTACGACCTCTATTACCCATAAAATGTTACTGTAACTAAATCGACGTGTTAAAGTAAATCGCTTGAGCTCAAAATCACAAATGTCATGTACATCCAGGAGCTCGTGCATATTTCGATTCCACATTGCAAATTTGCTTTGCTTGTTATGACACATTGTAAGTTGAAAACAACAAAGAAACCGCAACAGGTCCCCGCATTCCATCACTGAAATCTTGCAATCGTCGCAACGTCTCGCCTCATTACTTTGCATGTGTCTTGAATATGTGTTCAGAAATAATGCCCTTGAATAAATTGGTATTCTGATGATCTGTTTTCTTAAACTCAAACATTATTTCCAGCATGGGACACTCCCGCCACGGTTCTTTGTCCTCCATGTTAGGTCACATGGAAGGGAATTCCGCTTTCGATTGGTTATTTAAAATCTCGTTTGACCTCTCCAAATCTCACGTCAGCCATATTTGGAGACACGTCTGCTTTCGTGTCGATTTCACAGGTAAATTCCAGGTGAGTAGCGCTCTGGGTAATCTTCAATCGTAATAGCAAGAAATAGAATAGCATAAAGATCAAGAACCCTAGGATTTCAAATAAAGTACAAGCTGGTAAGCGGAAGAGTCGAATTACTATTTGACCCGTATACGGGTCCACTGCGCTGCTCTGCGAGTGTCGGTGGCCTTTACCAGAGCATGTACACATTACTTGGTAAATCGCAATGCATACTAGAAAAATATATGACATGTAGAGTCTATGAGTTTTACATCTACCGGTGGAGTGTTTGCCTCCGATGTAGTAGGTCGTTGGTACTTAACTTAAGGGTATCAGGCTCCAAGATAAGTGACCAAGCAATGATACATAGCCGCGTATCATAGCGATTTGTGACCGACAGTAGCTGAACAAATTTACAAAAAATTCTTTGCTTGGCTTAAAATTTACTGATATTCTGCATGGGACTGGGACTAGTGTTAAAACTGCATCTTGGTAGAGTTTTTCACCCTATTAAAAATATCATAGTCCATTTCATAATTATTTTGCTGCAGACTACAGTCGATGCTCTGCTGATTTTACAGAGACGGAACGTGTCAAGGGTATTTTCTGGTATTTTTCAGGATGGTTACTGACATTCAGCTAGCTATCTTTGCCAATATACTTGGTGTCACCCTGTTCCTGTTGGTAGTGCTGTACCATTACATTTCTGTGAACAACCCGAAGAAACATGAATAGAAACCTGGAGAAATTGGAAAGTAAGTTTAGTGCCATTATATTTTAAGTATTTTTTAAGGCAGTTATGTACATTGATGTAAAATTTTGACATTCCAATGTTATTTAGGTATATCATCACAATATGAAAATATAACAAAGTCATATTTTCTGTTTACATATCCTGCAAAACTACTAATCTTTCCCCGTGCAGACCTGAGGTTTAATACAATCATTCAAATGCTGATGACAGTATTTTTTTCTGAAAATTTACAGGAAGACATGCACCCCANGAGTTTTACATCTACCGGTGGAGTGTTCGCCTCCGATGTAGTAGGTCGTTGGTACTTAACTTAAGGGTATCAGGCTCCAAGATAAGTGACCAAGCAATGATACATAGCCGCGTATCATAGCGATTTGTGACCGACAGTACAGTAGCTGAACAAATTTACAAAAAATTCTTTGCTTGGCTTAAAATTTACTGATATTCTGCATGGGACTGGGACTAGTGTTAAAACTGCATCTTGGTAGAGTTTTTCACCCTATTAAAAATATCATAGTCCATTTCATAATTATTTTGCTGCAGACTACAGTCGATGCTCTGCTGATTTTACAGAGACGGAACGTGTCAAGGGTATTTTCAGATATTTTCTGGTATTTTTCAGGATGGTTACTGACATTCAGCTAGCTATCTTTGCCAATATACTTGGTGTCACCCTGTTCCTGTTGGTAGTGCTGTACCATTACATTTCTGTGAACAACCCGAAGAAACATGAATAGAAACCTGGAGAAATTGGAAAGTAAGTTTAGTGCCATTATATTTTAAGTATTTTTTAAGGCAGTAATGTACATTGATGTAAAATTTTGACATTCCAATGTTATTTAGGTATATCATCACAATATGAAAATATAACAAAGTCATATTTTCTGTTTACATATCCTGCAAAACTACTAATCTTTCCCCGTGCAGACCTGAGGTTTAATACAATCATTCAAATGCTGATGACAGTATTTTTTTCTGAAAATTTACAGGAAGACATGGTGGTTTAAGTGACTGCTCAGTCATTGAGAACTAAATTACTTGTCAATTAGAAATGATATAACACATCAAATCCAAATTCAGGTCAAGCAATGATTCACATGTAGGAAAATTTATTGGATGGGAAAAGTCCAGATATACTCCTATATCCCAGTGTTTTGATATAGTGCTAAGACGGTTTCTATCATTTCTATATGTAACTCTGCTATTTGACATTTTATATGTTCTGGAGATAACATCATTTAGGTCCAGAAGAGTCAGAAAATGTGAATATTGGCTCTCACTTTTTGTTTGTACCAATTTATCAACAATTTTGAATATCATTTACTTATTTTCAGGTAATTTATGACCAGAGCGTCATTTGAGTCCTTCCGATTATGGTACAGACTTTCAAGCTAGATTCCAAGTGAAGTGAAATGAAGGTCTATAATCAATTGAACATAAAAGGTCAACCAAAGAAGTGTTTACAAGGACCAAGCATTATGTAGAAGAATGACATTTCAATCATGCCAAGAATTGTGTAAATTGTGAATATTAAAGAAAATGTCATGAAAATAAATGTATATTTGTCCACTAGTCTTGTTTTTCTGTTGTGCACAATATGATGATCTTCTTTTATCCTGGTTAGCAAATGGCTGTCAAAAACCAAAGATCAGTCACGTGTAGAAACAGATCAAATTTATTTCACACCACATCTCTGGGCTCTTTACATTGTAAATATCTTGCAATATATTCACAATATGCAGTGTGCAAATTTGATTACAATATGCATTACATGCAACAAAACTGGAAGAATTTTATTATGGCATATGCTGTAAATGATAAGGTACCAAAAATATACAAGTTTCTGTTAACTTTTTTTCAAAATGCACAGTTGTTGAGTCTGATCACATTCTTCCAATTCTGTGAGCTTACAAGTAGTAACATTTGAACTATCCTTTACATGTTAGGTAAGCCTTTGGCCCAGCCCATCAATAGTGCAATTCTAAGCATTATCTTATTAATCAATTCTTAATGTCTACAAAGTTCCATATTCACCCTTCAGTACAAGTTTTATACATACTTAAGCATTAAACTTAATTTGTTTCATTTCCTATCCCAAAGGAGATGTTCCACTTTACTCCTTGGATAAAATCATTTGTCTTGATAGGATAAAAGAATAATTTCAAGAGCTATGAAGCAGGTAATAATGAACAAGTATAAGTCGCATTTATCAAATAACTTACACAGCTGAGAGACGTGCATTCTTTGACATGACCTGTTCCCTGCCCTCCTAACCACCTACTTCTATGTTGAAGTGAAAATATGTACTTCCATGATTTACAAGCATCACCTACCCACCCCCCTCCCATCCACATTTATTGGCAATTGTACAATATGTTTTGTCTTCATTCTCAACAGTAATCTTCACCCAGCAACAAAGGGAACTGTCACCAAAAATTTACTGTTCTTAAAACAGGAGCACCACACAAAGTCCAGTTTTTCAATATCATGTTCTACAGTGCCATGAGAGTCAAATTTACAGGCCAACGTATCACACATGGAGTGGGATCATTGCAATATGTTTTGCTCTTTGCTGTCTTTTTTCTACTGTCAAGGGTAAGAGATCAGTAATAGTGCTGTCTGATCCAGCCAGTTTACTTCCAGTACTCAGACTAATGTCACTCCAGCAGCTTGCAGGTATTGTTGTAAGAAGGTGGATGCATCTGCTTGAAGGCCTGTGCTGATCATAGGCAATAGCTGAAACAGTAGAGGGCAAGAAAACAAGCTCCATTTTTACAGAACAAAAAAGTCATAAAACAAATAAACAGCAATTTATATGCTAACCTACATGTTTGTTTATGGAATGAATTATTTCGAGCCAACAAATTCAATTCACCTACTACAGTTCATCTTTATCTGCTTTTACCTTTAGCAGATGGCTTCTACAAACTATGTGCAATACCCCCCACATACCCATGCACACACACACTTACCCTTCCCGGGTGTCCTGCCGACAGTTTATATAGACTTTGTGCTAGGTGAATCTTAGCATCAGGTACAGCAGCCACAGGGTCATTCTCCTTCTTGCCAGCAAACATCAGCTGTGAGTATGCAGTCTGATAACCTGGACACAAAAGGACACAAATTATTATTACTCATTGACATTTTAATTAAATTTAATTAAAGGATTTAATTATAACATCTTAGCATATTTTGTACTCTTCAACAATGCTGCTATAAAATACACTGTGTAAGAATTCCCAAAACAAGTTGTAGTTTTTCCATAAGCTCTTTTTTTCCACAAGCCAACTTTATAGATTTCAAATCCGTCCTTTCACTTACCTTTAAGACTGCATCTGAGTCACTCTGAAATCCATGCTTAGTAATATTTACACAAGGACTAGAGTTTACATTTGAACTGAAGTGAATACAGATGAGCTTCCACAACATCATACCTGGTGTTTCCTCTATTTCAATGAAATGTTCATCCTCTGGAATTGTATCATCTTCAGGGAGTTCAAACAATCCTATCAAGGCTTGCAGCAAAGGAGCCCTGAAAAAGAAATGAAGGTCAATGGTATACTACTACTTTCTTTCACCCCAAAACAACATTTAAAATATATCTTGCATATTTCGATTTTTTGTATGTAATCAAATTGCAACATAAAAAATATCAAATCACATTTCCTAAAATCACAGAAACCACCTGTTGTTAATCTCCAAAAAATTAATGACCATGCACAGATTCAATCAGCTCCACTAGTGCAAATTATTCTATAGGGCAAGTTACTCACCAAAACCTTGAATATTCTCCTTCTATCATGGCGGGAGCCTCTGTGAGCATTTTTGTGATCCCCACAGCACAGATCTTTCTCTCAATAGAACCAGACACCTTCTGCACATCCAGGACAAACAGTCGTTCTACTACCATTCCAAACATTCTGAAGAGTAAACACTTATTTTTAGAACAATTACACCAACACTTGCATTGACCAAGTCAAAAACTCAATGGCAGTGCACAAATCACTGCTATCATTCTAAGTGATTCCTGTACTTGAAAGTACGTGTAAGTTCAGTTTCAGTAATGTAATCCAATGCTGTAAATATAATCCCTGTAATATATAACATAAAAAGTGACAAAAATATAGAAACATATAAAACATCAGAGCTTTGCACTACTTTATACCTACTTGGGTTGAATTCCATCCACCATCTCGATCAAAGTGTTAGCAGTGAACTGAATGGCATACAAGCAGAAAAACACCAATAAACCTAAAATACAATGTGTAATATTATATTTTACCAACCAGAAGATGATGCTGATAATACATGAACTGTGTAAAGTCTACTGCCAATGCTTTTAAATGTACTTTCTTTAATGTAAATGAAAGTATAAAATTACGTACAACCCTGACTGGTGCTTAAACCACTTTTGAGAGATATAATATTTTATAATTTTCTCTGGAACTTACTTTTGACATATTTAGTTGTTTTAGAACTTTGTAACCTTTGGAACAATAACACAAAGACCTGTTTCATGTACTGAGATAACACATCACTGAAAATAAAAAGAACAATGTATTTTGCAACACACTAATTATAAAAAGATAAAACCTTTAAACGGGCATACAAAATGGTTTTATTTGGAAATAATACACAAAAACAGCACTTTCACAACATCAAACACTTTAAAAAAAACAAGATCTCCTTCAAATTCAACATCAAACACGTGCCCAGTATGTTGAGCAAAGAACTGAAAATTGCATTTACATCCAGCACTTGAAACATACTGACAAATGTCAGACATTACGCAGAAAAAAGTGCACCAAATAATGTTTTGGCAAATTGTGATGCTAAGTTACAAAATGCTTTAAAACAGCATTCTTACCCTCTTACATTATTTACTACAGGTAAAATGGACATTGAAAAACTAGCAAGTGATTCAGTTGAGTTCCATGGGATATAAAAGCCGCTGAAAATGCTATGTGAAAAAAAAGGGGGAGGGGGGTAATTGCCGTAAATGTAAAACAATCATGCCGATTTTGGAAAGCTATCTGCCTCTTTGCCAAACAAAACCACTAAATTGAAAGTAAAACAAAAATACGGTTTGGCAGTTATGGGTCAAACATCATGTGTCGAACAGTAATTGCAGTAAATGTAAAACAATCATGCCGATTTTCAAAAGCAATCTGCCTCTTTGCCAAACAAAACCACTAAATTGAAAGTAAAACAAAAATATGGTTTGGCAGTTATGGGGCAAACATCATGTGTCGGATAGCAACAGTGACGACATGGACAAACAGACCAGTCAGAATATGTACAGGCACTTGAATATATAAAAAATGATTTTATCATTATTAAAGACAAAACATTGATCAAATAATTTATTATTACATCTTTAATTCCAACAGAAAAAAAAGTTTCTTATACAGTACACAGTCAAGCTTATGATATTAAGTAATTACTGAATTAAGAGTTTATTGCCAAATGACTTACGCTGGTATATGTTGAATAATACTGTTGATCAAATAAAAACCTTCATGGTCATTAGATTTTGAAGCAATCAACTTCTGAAATATGCCCAAGAGGCCGTTCTGAAATAAAGAAAGACCATTTCCACTTTTTTAAACTGCAAACAGTTAACTACTTGGTCTTTAACACATTGTTTTACTAGCAAAGTAAAACTTCAGCTTCATCTGTCTTAACAAAAATTTTGACATCTTTTCTTATTTGATATCAGGGAATTAAAAATCAAAGTTTGTCATCCAATTGCGAAATAATCCTTATTGACTGCTGCTTTGCTACTGAAAAAAAAAAAAAAAAAAAAAAACAGCTACATTTTATCAAGGTCAACAATAGCTATCATTTAACAGCACTCACTACTTTTTCAGCTCCAATAGACCTTGATCCTTTCTCTATATAGGCCTGCAGTAGTCTGACAAGAGGAGGTATGTTGCCTGGTCTCTCCCACAGTACAGGTGTCAGGAGGTGGGGGAACAGGGCCATGTAAGACTCAGGAATACTATCTACGTGCATCTCCAGTAACAGAGATAAAATTTGGAACACATATGGTATGAACTCTAGAACAAACAAATAGAAGACAGTAAGTTTTCAATAATCACTGGTGGGTCACACAACCCCACTGACCTTTTGATCACATATTTGATGATATCTAACTGGTGTTTTTGGTCACACAGTACTGATTTTACATTCAGCTTGAACCTCACTCTGTAGATAGCAGAGATTTTCATGTCAATATGCAAAATTCAAAAAGTTATTTAAAAAATTGCAATTTTGTTTTATAAGTATAATCTACTTATTTAAAAAATTCTGTTGCAGAGAGAGAATAGATTATTTTCTAAATATTTTGACTTAAAACCCATTTTTGAACTGAAAAGAAACAAAAATTTCTCATGTCCATGATCAGGTGAAAAAAAAACTCAGTCTCTAACACAAGGTCCCACCTACCTTGCACATCTTGTTGTAGAATTGCTTGAAAAGGAGGAAACAATCCACTCTCAAAGCTGGTGACAGCCTGGAGGTCTGCTTTACAGGTGGATCTGATGGCTATACAGATACTTTCAAACAGATAGTGGTTGAAGTGCGGTTTACTGGGATTCTGAAAAATATTCATATTCATTCAACTATGAATTCTTTTCAATTATTATGTAAGTGATTAATATTTCAAAATTTCTTTGCCCTTAAAACGTAAAAGGCAAATAGAAACAAAAAAATCCTGAATCCTACTACAAAACTGAAATTCAAAGTTTCATCTTACAGAAATATATAAATATATTTTTTAATGTTTTTTACTCATTTTAATTAACTGCACTGTGCTGGACAGGAAGAACACATTTTTAAAGCTCCTGATATTTTCATTAGACTAACAATTTAAAGAAAGGATTAATACTTATTAAATCAAGAACCAGAAGCTTATTCAAGTAAGGCAAAATAACCATAGGATAAAATAAATAATGAATCGCAGCATTTCAACAATCAATCAGCTATGACAAAGGCATGGGTGTACCCCTCTCTGAAGCCAATTACAGATGGAATATCCAAAATAACAAAAGTGCATCTAACCACAAACTGATGGCAGTGATAAATTTGGCAGAGAACTACACATTTATTCTCAAAATAATAAACAAGACTGGTGTGAACTGACGGCATCACAAGAAAACCAATGATCTTTTAAACCCCCTACACATATGCATTTAAAAAGAACTTTATCAGAGTTGTACATAGGTCAACTTCATATATTTTACTTCCTTGGCCTGAGGTTTGTTTATCATCATGATACCAAAACAGACTTACCTTGCTTACTGCTATCAGTTTTTCTGTCAACTTGCCAATTAATGTTCCAACATATGGCAGAATACCATCTTGTAGCATGGAGAAACTTCTCATGATGGCTTAAATATAATCCAATGTTCAAGATCTTAAATATTTCTTTTATCCCATTTATATTAAAACTTCTAACTATCAAAGACCACCAAATACCAAATACTTGTTAAAACAATAGACAAACAAAAAACATTATACTCACAGGCTAACATGATAGAAACCAAAATATGCTCCGTAAAATGACCTCACCTTTCATCACATACTCATTCTCTGAGGACCCTTCATGTTCCAAAGCCTTAAACAAATTCACCAGTAAAACTTCCACATGGCCTTCCATCTTTGATTTTGTGATTCTGCAAGAAAAAAATTTACAGTGAAACTTTCCGAAACCTAGAGGCTAAGTGAAGTTCATGTAAAGACATTCAACTACGTGATGCCTATTAAAACCTTAACACATTCCTTTCTCTAAATAGATATGTCTATTTCTTTCTTTCTTTATTTATTTATTTATTTGTTTCCTTGCTCAAATTTCTTAATGTCTACCAATCTGTCAAATACAAAAATGATAGATCAAAGCTGGTCGAAGAAAGGCACAGTTATTCGAAGATCCAACTACTAAATGAAATTTGCAATTAATGTTCAAAAATTAAAATAATGAACAATATTGAATGATACCAGTCACTGAAATATTGTTACTTAGAAAACAAATTGTGCACCTTTTTCATTTTGAGGGGTTTCAAGAGTGTGATGAAGCAAAAATGACCAAAAGTATTGTTGTACCAAAAGATGTTCCTTAGGAATGAAACCAGACCATACGATGTGTAAGCCAAACAGATGATTCAAGGAAATTACTTACGCGGCACCTCCCTGTGGATGTCTGACTGTGAAGATCCTCTCCAGGGCCAGTGCAGCATAGGTGTGGCAGACCTGACTGTTATCCAGTAAGTGGTTCACTAGCAGAGGAACACAGGCTATGATGCTGTCTACAGGGAGCTTGGTAAAACAAGGGAATAATTACAGGGACTGCCTACATCATATCCTTTCAAAACTATAGATACTAAAAAAAGGTACAAAAAATATTCAAAATGTTTCTGCTTCGTTGAATTTTTTTTTCCACAAATCAAAATTTTCTTCAAACTCTGAGTTTGTATTTCACACCTACATCTTCTTAACACTCACCTGATTACGGAAAGTCATCACATATTTGATAGCATCAGCTTTCAAAACTGGAAATTCATTCACTAAAACAGAACAGTTTTAAATTAAAGAGCTATGCTTTGTGATTAATAAATATTCAGTGATATGACCGTTAATAAGTATGCCCCCAACCCCCCTCATGATATACAAGAAAAAACAATATTTCAAAAGCCAAGTCCATATTAACTGACATACAACTGATGATAAAACTTACCATTTGGAGACTGGAGGTCCGGTACAACATGGGCATTGAAGAAATCATTGACATTGACTAGTTCACTGGTCTGAGTTATTCCATGCTGGAAGAAACAGTAAAATCACCATGAAATTCCTGAATGAATCTGTAGACCAACATCAATATCTATTTCTCAAAATTATTCATAACAATCTGTATCTCTATAAAGCACAACCAACATCTCTCTCTCTCTCTCTCTCTCTCAGGAAACATAGCTGCACATTTTTAGTTAAAAGGGGAGACTGCCTACAAGTTGAATAGAAAAAAAAGAGGAACAAGCCCCGAAAAGTGTTTGAAAAATGGTAGTGCAATACATACTTTTTGTGTCTGTGCCTTGGCAGCTAGTGAGGTCACTAGGTAAATCGCAACATCTTTATTCTTCCAATTGGTAGCTGGATTTTTAGCATATTCCTGATTACAAAAGAAAATATAGAATTAGGCGGAACTCATTAATATCTATTCAAAAACCGTACTTTGAATTTCATGAAAAAAAAAAATACAGAGCACTTTGTGATTTATTTGCCTACTGCACTGATAACTTGCACGATTATTTCACTTACCAATAACATGGCCTGTACATATTGTGAGAAGTTCTGAATAACTGGGCCTTCAAAATTTTTACTCAAAGCCTTAACGAGGTCACATGCAGCTCTTCTCCTTGTATCAATATCTGAAAGACGTTTTTTAAAAATATTTTGCATACCAAGGCTGACAGTAATTTTATGCATGCATGTTTTCTCATATTTCACACTGTCATTTCGCTGTCTGAACAAAATCTTTAATCACACCACAAGGCAATTGTTAAAACTGCATCTGGTATCAAAGTGCCAAATTTAAGTACTGCAACAGCTTTGCCAACCTTTTTACACTATCATGTTACCAACAAACACAGCCACCCTTAAGATGTCACAGTGCTGAAAACTCGGCTCACACTCACTTACAAAACTGCTATGGTATCCCCCCCCCACACACACACACACACACCTGAACCCTCTATGTCTCTCCTTATGTATTCTTCAGGATTGTCCTCAAAGGTCTCTTCATCAGCCGCTGCAAGGAAGACATGTCATTCTTATATGTTAAGTAAAAATCCAATAACTATACAGCTTCTTAAGACCTGAACCACAATTCAGCACTCAGGCATTGCCAGAAAACAATTCCAATTAAAGACACATATCTATGATACTATTCATTTATATTCTTGATTCCACACACTTTCTCCTTATTTTCTAAACTGCAAATAAATGAAAACACAATGTATTTGTAAACACCTTACCTCTAAACTGCATGTTTGGCACAATCACCTTTTCACAGATGCTATGGAGAGTCTCGGTGGCTTGAAATAAACTTTTGTAGCCTGGTCGCTCAGCCACAGATGCCAAAAACTGGATAGCATTACTGACCAGCTAAAGAGTAATTGATGAAATTCTTGATGAAATTCTTGAAAATAAGACAGGTATCTATGCATTCATATTGGACAAAGAAATTAAGTTTATCAAACAGCAAATTGATAAATAAGAAATTAACCATGTTTAAATGCACCATAATGATATTAAGGTACACAACCAGTTGCATGATTGAAAATTTCACGTATGAATTGAACTTAAATTTTTCTATACAGAAAATAATCTGACAGTTAAGACATGTTATGTGAAATAAAGAAAAACAATTTCTTTCTTTAATCATTTTTTGGCTTGTCTTACCAAATCGTATTTAACCTCTTGTCCAGTGGTTACCAGCAAATGCCATATGGTGTCCACAAACTTAGGTAAGTGGTTACAGAATTCTTCATCATACTTCTGAGCATACAGTGCCACATTATCACAGATCTGGGATTTGACATGTTCCAGCAAGCCAGCTTCTTCTTCATCCTTAGCAAATAATTGTCTTTCTTGATTAAGTATTTCTCTAATGATGTGATCTTACTGAATTAGAATCTTTCAAGTAGTTTCCAAATCCCATTTCTAACACAGAACTGATCTCAATTCTTATTTGTTTCAACTGTTCTATCTCAATAATACAAAATATCAAATACAGTGAATTAAGCAACGCAACTACATGTAACACCATGGTATTTCTTACCTAAGTGATTTTAGATCAAGAAAAGTTATACCTGAGTTTGTAGTAACTTGTTATCTACTTGTAGGAGAGTCAGAAAGTTGTTCATCCAGATTTCCATGTTGTCCTCAAAATACTCCGGCAAGTCCTGCAAAATAATATTTTCAATAATGGATGAAAATGTTTTAAATTTTATTTTCTGTTTTTATTTAACATATTTAGGCTGTCCAAAATGCTTTCAATCAGAATGCAGATAAAGCACTAGCCAAGTAGCATATGTACATTTCTATCCTGACAAGTTCTTTGACTGACCCTTGCAGCCAAGTGTAGCCTACAGTTTTTAAAAAGATTTTATGATTTATGTGTCCAACACAAATATGGGTAAAAAAAATAATGCCCACACGTGCCATTAATATCCCTGAATCTCATGTAAAAAGTCATATACTGCATGACTACGGTCCATTTTCAATTACAGCACAGAAAAAAGCATACTTGACAAATGTATGCATCCTATGATAAATAAGGTAAAAACAACATTGCTATCCATCTCACCTGAAAATTTAAGCTGTAGAAAATCTTGCAGATGAGAACCAGAGAGCTGAAGATCACCTTCAGGGCCTTGGGGTCGCTAGCGTGCTTGGTGGCCAGCTCCATGGTAGCCTGGAAAGATACATTGTAATTCAAAAAAGGGAGATGACGATGAAATGAACTATAATTGATTTCCAATTTTATAACGTGAGAAAGATCCACTCATTTAACGAAATGTGAAGTTCAACCAAGGCTTTCTATGAAACTTCATATTATATTCCACTTTAGAGTATCATTAAAAACACTTCTGCCTCCATGCACAAATCCTCCATGTATAAAGTTTTAAAATTTTGCCACCGTGAAATTGAACTCTATGAAAATATCAAGTATGTTTTACTATATGATGCTGCTGGTTGGCTGGTGTTACTTCTAGGTAGTTCAAACAACTGCCATGAACTAAATTTCTGACACTTATCAAAAATGTATTTTATCAAAATTTACCTTGAAAAGTTCTGTGAAAGGTGCAGCAAAGTTGTCCAATACAAATTTTATTTCTGTCCAAAGCTCCTGCGACTTGAATTCATGACGATATCTATGCAGTACAATAAACAATGTTTTTACAAAAATCTTTTAGATTTGAATCCAATCCTTTTTAAACTGTATGCTACAAGCTTAAGGCATTATCATTATCAGGCTAAGAAACAAACCCCATTAACATTTACAAAATTCAGAACAATGTCACTTTTAAAATAAGTGAAAAATACACCACATGAATATGTACTTTGGCAAATGTTTGAATTTCATAACAATCACCTTTTAAAAATTGAATGGGCTGTTCTCAAAACTCCATTAATAATGTGAAAATCTCCACTCTGAAATTTCCCCACCATCTCCACCAGCAAATCTGGCCACTTGTCAGGAAAGTCCTCTCTTCCTATGATACTTATAGCATCACTTAGCTGCAATAACAACAGAGTGACATATAACCACCTGTCCATTGCGACCAGTTTAGTGCTCTACTAACCAAGAAAGTAAAATCCATATATATATATATTAATGGTCTAAAAGCCTAGTAATATCTTATCCAAGTGCAAAATACTCTGAACTTGTTATTCATTTATTACATGTAACTCACTTGATTTTGTATTTGTTCTGGACTGTTCAACATCACTCCCACTATAAGCCGTTTGATAGTGGCTCTGTCATCAGGGTGGATTTTGTCATGAGCCTCATCCAGCTGTTGCAGCAGAAAAAAAACAGAAATGTATGTAGAGTCGACCAATACTTTTCACTCCTAACAGAGTTTTGACATCATTATAACACACATTTACACATTCCAGAACTTAAGAACACTAACTCACCACTCTCCAGTTTCTTTTGATATAATTTTTAAAGGTGATAGCTGCACTGACTCTGATGTTGGCTTCTACCCCTGGCTTATCCAGTAAGTTCAACAGTAATAGTGGGTAATTCTGATTCCCCTCAACAGACTCCAGAAACTTTTCAGCTAAAAAATAGGTAAAAACATAACTTGGGTCATAAATGACATGAATTTAACTTGGCATTAAATACAAATTTAATGCATCATGCAAGATTTTTTGCTATTTTTATAACTAACTGAGACAGATAAACATGTTTTAGACATAACGTGACAAAATCACACAAGAAAAGTTAGTACAAAAATAGTTCTCATTCTTTGATCATGTTAAATGAGTTTTTATTTTAAATCTATACATCTGACTGCATTCAGTGCGAGTACCAATGGAGTGATCTACCTAGTGTGATACTTTCATTGTGAACCTAGCCTTAGGGTTCATTCCAATTGGAACTATCTGTCTACCTCCATAGATAGATCCAACTCCATGGGACTCTCACTGAATGCAATCAGTTTAAGAGATTAACACACCTCCTGGCGCCGAGTAGAATACAGAAAAGCAGGTGAAATCTTATAAGAAGACACTGGAAACAAGAGGGTGTGTTAATCTGATTGCATTCGGCGAGTCTCCACGGAGTTGGGTTGATCTATGGAAATCATAAGTTTCTATGGGAATGAGCCCTTACTAACAGCCAATGTAAGAGAGTTTGTTGCCGTGAAAAAAATATAAGCATGATGTGATATACTGGATACATTTATATACAATATTCATACCAGGTCTCCTAACAGCAGGATCTGGGGACAAAGTCTGAAGCAGGTAGTTGCCCAGGGTCTGCAAGTTAGCATCTGTGATTTCCATGATGAATCTGTAAATGATTACAATTTGGTGCTCATAAAAACATATACATTTTAAAGACATATTTTTCAAAGTATGTTGAAGGGAGAACTGGATCCTTTCAAATAAAAAAAAATTGAACAATACAGCCTTCTACCACCCATTAACTGTATGCATTAAATGTATGTTACTTTTTCAAAACAAGAAAAATCTATAATTGTCTGACTCTCTCACACAGTTTCTGTATTTACTGAATGTGCTAGAGTCAGAACACAAACCATTTACATGTAAGGTGAAATCTATTTGTGCTTGAAAATAGGTTAGTGGTGAATTTGGAATTAATGGGTGTCTGGATTTCCAAGTGCCACTAACCAGGTGTTATCCTGAAAATGAGTGAACAGACCCAGATTTTCTCTAACCTTACTCCAGAAATCGGTGGCATTAGACACACCCAGGAAAGAAAGTATTATAAAATGTCCTAAAATGACTCCAGTAAGTTAAACAGATGACACTTAGAATAAACTACCATAATACCACGATATCAATAGGTATTAACGACAGTCATCGAGCCATATATCACAGCATGTTCATCTTAACTTTATCTGGGTGTCACTGTCAACCGGCGACAGACTGATACAAAAACTGTTATTTTGACAGTCAGTGCTCAGTAGCACCAGCTGTTACTGATCACTGCATAGTTTAAATAAAGAAATAGATATTTTAGTTTTGGGCTAAACATTCCAGAGATATGCAAAATAAAACTTTAAATCATAAACTTCCGCCAAAACACATTCATAAAATTCTAAATACAGTTTACTCACATGTTCAAGGTTTCAAAATGGCGCTTCGATTTTCACGAGAATTCTCGCACTAACACTGTACAATCGGCAATCCTCGGCTGATTCCGCAAGCTCCATACTTGTTGTCGAGTGCGGAGATATCCGAATAGTTCCGAGTGGTGAATTGAATGAAAGATGGCGGCGCCCTGTGCGTCTTGGCGACGGCATTGATTTTGCCCAAGAACGTCGCAAAGGTATGGTTTTTAGGATATGTGTTCCCTGAAAAATCCTGTGCAATAGCAGCGACACCATATTTATACATTATAATCAGTTTAAGTACATGACCTTGAAGTTTAAATGCAGAAATGCCATCAGCTAGCGGAACCAATACCTGGCAAGACTACGTGGAAATCACAGTTCAGACTGGTCATGTTGGAAAATTTGCCGTTCATGGATTGCTAGGCGACAGGTGGGCATCAAGTTTGGGATTCCAAGTAACAAAAGCAGAAATTGCGTCCCTTGTTAGAGCATATATAGACCCTAGTCAACTTCATAAATATGGAATAAAATTGAATGGAGTTACATACGTAACGTTAAAAGTGGACAAAGACTTGATTCTCGGGAAGAAGGGAAGCACTGGTTGTGCAATAAGTAAATGCAAGCAGTGTGTTGCTATAGGTGTATATGATGAGGGAATGCACCCAGGTGGATGTACAAGTATCATTATGAAACTAGGGGACTATCTTAGAGAGGCAGGGATATAATATTATATAATGGACCTCCCCGGCAGCAGTCAGTTTAAGTGCCTATTTTTGAACAAAATTCAGATACCAATTCCACAGCCATGTAAAACCTTGGGATTAGTCTTATCACCAAAGACAGTAAGGTGGTAGATAACACATCCACCTTAATGCACTTGCTCTATGAGCAAATTTTTCGGTGAGAGGATTTAAAGAAAAAATTAACAGTAGAATATACATAATTACAAACTCTCCTACCAGGACATGTGAGCCATGACAGTATACAGTGACATTATATATTTAAAATACAATAATGAGTGCTAAAAATATATATTTGTATTTTTATTTTTTGTCGCCAAAGAAAAATTTTGTAGATTTAATATTTTATTTTCATACATACTGACAATATTTCTTATTGCTCAAATCTGAAAAAGAATAATGTGAGTGCTTTTGTGTTACTAAAATTACAAAACAATTTTACTTGTGAAATCAATTTTTTGTGCTGGATGCCATTTGTTTTACCTCATTGGCTATATCAGCAAAATTCTATACTGTCAAATATTGAAATTAAAGTGAGCTGTAATCAAAAGGAGTTTATAAGCATTGTTTAACTAATTGTTACATATTATATGACAGTTTGCACAAAAACCTATCATGTCCCGCAACACGAGTTGCCGCTTACTGTTATCAGGGTCATTAGAAAGTTAAGGCAGTGGCAACAAAAATCATTTTACCATGGATTTTTACACTGTGACTGCTCATGAACCTTTTCAGACAATGTATTGGTGTATTCATTGTTTATCAGTGCCATTTCTGTATGTTTGAAAAGGTGTAATGTTTGTAATTAGAAACTGTTATTTTTGCTCTTTATATTGAAATTTTATCTTTTTAAAATGTGCCATACAGATTAACTTCCAATCAAGGTATTGTTTGTCTTCTAGTTAAAATATGTTATTTTCGTTCTACATATATATTATATATTTTAACACTTGAAATTAGAATGTGCTATTTGTCTATTTGTAGAACAATACAGAGACTTCATGTGCATCTTTACATTTATGTCTATTCCATACTTTTTATAGGAATAGAATATTATGTAGTAAAAGGATTTAGTGCTTATTAATGTGTGATCATTCACAATTATGAATCCATATTTTGTGATTATCATTTAAATAATAAAAATCCTTTGTTAAGTGTAAGCCCAGTTTAACATTTATGTAATGATCTTGAAAATTGGCCAGTCTTTGATTGTAGATATTTTCTGGCAGGTCCAAGAAATGTCAATGAAATTTGACAGTTTGAACGCATGTAATAAATTTAAATAGCCATATATACGCTACAGAAGATAATATATTGTTTTTTTAGTCTTCTGTGACGTATATATGGTGTCGTTTTCTATTCTAACGATAATTTCATTTAACCCGACTTAATATTTCAATAGTTTATCTTCTACTTCTTGTAAAGGAAGCATTTTTATTCGATATGTTAACGCCAATTCTTGGCCTTTCAACTTCCTTTTGCAAATATCAACTTTTTTTGTCCAGCTATATACCATTGTTAAAAATAACCATTATTTCTGCGACAACTTTGCTATTGTATATGCATGATGTTCGAACCTGAATAACGCTGTTATATTCATTGTTAGCGATAGGCAAGTGATTTACTGTGTAGTGAAATAGCATGGCCCTAAATGTCACCTTTTAGTTGTCTACGGGTAGGACTGAAGAAATTCAATACTGCCATCCCTCGACGGCTTTTCATTAATTACTGTTCACCTGACCGAACTTTATCGAAACATGGCGCAATATTTATAAAGTGTTTCATTGTGCTTAATTGTTTCTTACAATCCTTTATTTAACATCATTACGTGACGTGTTTAGGGTCAAACCCATGACTTACAGAACAGTTTAATCAGGGTCAATACACCTCTTTTATATGGTAAACAGCCGATAACAAACGCTTACAAAATCGATGTTTTCTTAGCGACAATCTACACCGCATACATTATATTTACACAACGCCCGATTCTTCCTGAGTTTGTCAACCGATTTACGGGCGTGTGTATCTAATCTAGGGTTTATGCTAATATAGACACTGTTGTCACGGTTGCGCATCACGTACTGTAATGATCTGCGTCGCGCAGGCGTTCGGTCTAAGGAAGACGGGAGGGTACAAAGAGAGAACCATAAAAGAGCAACATCAACGTGTTATGGATTACATGAAAGACTGGAAATCTTACATTTCGGACATTTTAGAAGGATCAGGATATGTCTCAAAAGCGGGAATATATGATCTGAACGGATTTGAGTTGGCGCGAAGCGAAGGGCTTTTTGTTAGCAAAGACGAATTGAGAACTTTGAAGGAATGCATTCGTTACCCAGATATTGCTTATAGGGACGGAATTAAAGTTAGCGGTCGACACTATGAAGTCATGGTAGCGGACGGACAACAGGGGCTCTTAGCAAAGACTGGGTTGCATGGAGTAACGGTGTGCCAAACTAGAACAATGATTATTGTAGGAATTCATAAGGAATATGTACCGACAGCCAAGTGCAATCAGGTCGTTATGGAACTGGGGGACTTCTTCGTTTATAGGTCTTTATGACAACTTCAAAAAACCTTCACTGCAGATTTTCAAAATGCCAAAGTTTAGAAACATATATATTTATTGGGCTATAAGCGACTGAGAGCATTCTGCTTTCTTTTCAACAAACACAAGTACGCATTCAATTGTATGTTACTGATGTGGAAGAAAAATCATTAGATCGCATCAAATTCTTACCGGCGTTTTTGCGAGACGACAGATTTGCAAGTGGATTTCTAAAGCACGGAGACACCAGTTTAACAAACCCCCATGTTGACAGAAGATCGATCGGATTATGTCTGAATACCAGGACGTGACATGTATACGAACCAACTTTTCAACCTTTTATTTCGGTTGTTCATGTATATGGTGACTCATGGCAAATATTTTGTCCACAAAAAAAGAAAATATTACGTGTACGTCTACCCAGACAAGTAATTTACTCAAGTCATAATGATGCCGCGCCGTATAAAACGGTGCCAGAGCACGGTGCCAAATTTTAAGGTTAAAAACGCGCTATGCAACTGCTTAGCTTTTACCTATTCAGTGAGATATAGTGACGTTGTAGCACAAGGAGAGAGAAAACGCTTCACCGTGAGTGATCCACACACCTCTTCCTGCTCATAGGCCTATATGGTTCTTTGCATCCACAGATACCAAGTCTTGCGACCGAAGAGGTTACATTCAGCAATTAATTGTAAAAGACTACTGACTGATACTTTTAAATATATTTATGGACGTATCAAGGCGCACATTTATGTCAATGCCGAATTAGTAGCTTTATCAACACCGTGGACATTTTAGAACAGGAGGATGCTATTTACACGTCCAAAAGAGTTGTTGTATGATACTTTTTAAAAGTTAATGAAAATTACTGTTATTTTTCTAACCTGCGATTATGTAAATAGATAAGTTTGAAATTTTAATAATAGGTATAGTCTGGAAACTGATATTGGACTTTACCGAGGCACGAACCAAAACTGTAAACGACAACTTTAATTATTTATCGCTCCAACTAATCAAAGTAGATCTGAAGAGATATTTAATCATTTCTAGCATTGTTATCTTGCGTAATTAACTACTGCTTGCAATTTCCTGCGCAAGTGGAAAACCCCACAAAGCAATAATTAGAAATTATTATATTTTGGTGATATATGCCTTTCTTCTTATTATTTTATTATTTTTTTGCTATCTGTGGTGTCGAAAAATTGTCCCCTTTCGTCCTTCTACATGTATAAAACTGTCACAAAATGAAAAAAAAACAGTTGTTATGAGTTTGGGTACAGAACAAATACCCATCGACCATGTTTTTTATCAGTACGTGCACAGTTTATATTTAAGAAAGAGGAGGATGGGAACACAAATTCCCTTAAGGAAATCCTGTTACCCTGTGCTGAATCTTCCGTAATTTCAATCCTGGTTCCGCCACTGTCAATTGGTTATCAGGGGAATTCATCTGGTATTGTAAACTAGTGACATTGCAATTTTAGATGAATCAAACTGTATGTCATACGGTCTTTTTAGTGATGTACAACCACGTTCACAAGGTCTTCTTTTTCGATCTTTTATGGAGATTAAACTTTCTCCGTACGGGAATTACCCGCTTAAATTAATTTCTCCTACTCAGTGTCATTGCTCAACCTGTCCCTGCACTTGGGTTCAACGTTTTATTCTATTTTGAATTTGATGATTAAGTCAGAACGCCGTGTCTTCCTGTACATTTCAGAAGAAACTATCCACGCCAGGTACTTTTATTTGACGGGTTTTACAGTTTTTATGGTCTAAATTGGGAAAGATTAGTAGCTTGCAGGGTATGTAATATAGAAAACATCACTTTGTGGATTTACAAGCGCACACAATGTACCTTTATTCGTTATAATGACGCAATGGTTGGTCAGGAGCCATACTAAATTATGTTACACGGGTAAAGGCGAAAATCCTTACATTTACGAAAGTCAGTGTGACGTTTCCCGCGTTTGAGCGGAGTCAGATTAATAACTGGATTTAATTACTCTTAAATAAGAAAGATATTACAAATGTGTTAAAAACTCTTATAGGTATACAGGTTCTTTTTATCGAGATTTATTAGTGTCATTAGACAAACAAAATGGAAAGTACGCTTAAAAAAGTGAGCCCGAGGTTCATTTGTAATGTGCTGAATAATTGGTTGCGGCAAACTGGCGAGATGCTGGAACACGCCTCGTCACCTAAAAAGATATAATTATATATTCAGTGAAAATGAGCAAGGCAATAAAGTTGGTCATTTAGCCTGGAACTCATTAAATATGAAAAATCAAGCAGAATGGCATATGAAGTTAGACTGGTGATGTGTGTCAAACTCAGAAAAATGCACTTGAGTGAAAATCCATTAATCTAATACCAAGCTCGTTATGCGAATGATAACATGCATAAATGAGTTTATTTCATCCCAATTCAGAGGTTATCAACTCATTAACTCCGCGTGGGATGATTTGAATTATCCCTCTAATTTAGTGAAAAAGAGCACAGTTTTAATTTTTCAATAGATTAAACATTACTGAAAGAATAGGTGTACTTCTGGTAAACAGTGTTACCCAAAGAACTAAAGGGGAAAAAACCAACCATTTTTTTTCACATCATGCTCGTTGATAGCAAGCAAAATATGGACCCTATCGCCGACCAGGTGAAATCTGTGCATGTTGTTTTAAACCTCTGCAGATAATCACTTGCATCAGGAATTTTATATATATTCATATAAATTAGTGACTACAAAGGTAATATATTAAAAGGAGTGTGAGAAAACGTTATCTGGCTTGAAATAGTCCACGAAACGGATTTTAGTCGCACTAAACATGTTAATTGTCAGCTTAGTCTTATCCATCCATTAAAAACACTACACAAGCACATTTTCTTACATGTATTACAGCGTACTGGTATATTTCTCCTTGCATGTTTTCAGATTCAATTTTTGTCCATAACTTCTAAAGTTTTAATGTTTAAAACGTGATATAATAATTATCAATTACAAAAGTCGCTCTATTTTCAACTAAAAAATGGATTACATTGAAAGGGAATAAACATAAAAGTTCCCCGTGTTTCTCTAGCGTGCTTTGGTGAATGCAGGAAAAAAGCATTGAGGAAAACGGACCGAAAACAACCAAAATACATTCAGTATGTTAATAATATCCTTGGAAACGGGGCCTTTCTACTGATAAAGAGTTTTAGTCTGGAATGGTGTTGTCATGCAGAGATGGGTACCAGAGAGCACATAAACAAAAAGCGTTTTCTTGACACTTATGATGTCTACGTACACGTCTTTGATAAAACGGTAAATGATCACAGGGCAAGGAGCTACATTTTTCGCATCTTTGAAAGTTCATTTCTCGCCTCCCCCCCTCTCTCTCTCTCGTGTTCGTTACCTTATTTTTTCCACCTTGCAACACACCGGCAGCTTGAGCTGAGGAACCCTGATTTGCAGTACCCCTCCGTATAGCCTCTCTTTCGGCATAGTCTGTTACAGCTAAATTTCCAGCAAGCGTCCGCTACATCGCCTAAAGAAAAAACAAAGCGACTTTTCTTAAAATAGTAACTTTAAAAACGTAGAGTGTACTGGAGAAAAAGAAAATAAAAATAACAATAAAAAGAAATAAAATGACTTCCCTTCTACTCTACTGCATTGTATAGGTCCATGAAAAAAATACAGAAAAAAACGATATATTTTATAGAGCATTTTAATTACTGAGTATTGAGTAGTCTGTAAACCATCAACTGCGCTTACCTAAAAGGGCGAAGAGAACGAGAAACAGTATCAAGAAGGTGACCTTGGAGGACTGCATTTCAGTGGGGTCCCTGTGTGTAAAGAAACATAGGCCAAATATTAAAACAAAACTTACGATTAAAAAAAAAAGAAAAACGGAATAAATTTAGCACCAAGGTATAATTGTAAAATGTCTACTCATAAGCCCACTTTTATACCCTAAATGTTCACACACACACACACACACACACACACACACACGCAATGCCATTCACTAGATTACCTGCAATTTTCCAGTTTCAAAAATCAGCGCTCGTTTAGAATAGTGATTGAAACAGTTTGAAGTACAGGCTGTTTTTTTCATCCACCACTAACACTGTTGGTTTACAGTTATGCTCGAACAACGTGCTTTTATCTACCTATCAATGGGAGTAAATCATTGCGCTGGAATGAAAGGACAATTTTCAAACATATTAAGAGTAATAAATTAGACTGACTTAATTTCCTTATTTTTGTTACTTACGCCACTCTAGTCACGTTCGTTAAATTATTATAAGAGCAGGACAAAACCAGGTTAGAGAGTGCGTGAGGGGTGGGGTGATGATGTATTTTTGCACACTGTGCATTCACCTGCGATCGATAGGCGAGGGAGCTATCATTAAGATATAGAAACACAGTAGACATTAAAAGAAGCAGTGCCATTCAATAGGCCTACCACAGTACTGAACCCCACGACCCCCAGTAGTTTTAAGAATTAATCTGAACGATCTTGACGCAACTTCAAGCGAAGAATGGGGCAGCGTTATGAGGTGTTGCATGTATCACTATCAAATATATCGATCCTCAAAGGAAACGGTGTTAAAATTAGTTATAAAACGGGGAAGGGGGTAAAATTTACGGATAAACGTGTACAGCATTTTCCTGTTGAGTGTTTTCAGAGGTGGTATTTCACCTTCTCTCGATGTAACTCTTAGCCAATCTACAGGTAGGTCAATCATTGATAACCAATCCTGCAAGTAGACGTGAAATGGTGTCCAGGATCAGAAGTAAAAAAGGCGTCATGGGGTCTAAATTTAAGACTTACTATATTTGAGGTGTATTTCTCAAGACTCTGTCGTGGTTTCCAAAGTGACGCGCGGTAACATATTTTGCATTCTTAATGGCAAAATGAAGGAAAACATGCATGTAGGGGTATAACAGACTACGCTGAATTTTTCTTTTTTAGAATAGGCTCATAATAATAATAATAATAACATTATTATTATTATTATTATCATTATTATTATTCTTATTATTTGTGCTTGGGATATGCTACCATAAATTAATAGGAGTGGGAGTAGTAGCCTACTGTAGAACTGTCAACCACGTTCAAACAGCATTTCCTCAAAATGTGAACATTCTGTTCAGTCTGGTTGAAAATTTCATTTGTTCCATATTAAACACTACCGGTATAGTGACGTTGCAAATCATTGTGTTGCTGCGATATCTCCGAATGCTGTAAACTAACAATGAATTTGGCTTGTCTTGAAATATAGACTTCACGTGACTACTTCTCTTAAAGCTTCCGCCGAGATCCATTTGTGGTTTTGTTGGAAATAGAAAACCAATTTACCATCATTTACGTGACTCGATTTCAGGACCCAGTAAAATATACAGTAGGTAAGGTCGATGCGAGGACCATGTTGTCCTGTTAAGTTGACTTTTAGGGTTATTACTTTCTGTTAATTGGCCAAATAAATATCGCCGGTGACACAGTTATTTCAGCACCATTTCAGTGACAGTGCCACTGTACACATTACATTGAACTTGAAGATGATAATCAAAATTTAAGTAATTTGTAGACCTCATGATGTGGCTTGTGTAAAGTGTAAGGACATGCAAAGTTGTTGTGCGATATGTCTGGTTTCTCTCTCAGACTCTCGATCACATGCTGCACATGCACACTCGCGCGCACACATCCCACATGCGGTGATATGCAGTGTACCGGTGTCACGTGAAGAAACCGTCGTCGTGAATAAACCGTTCTGACGGATTATTCACGCGGGGGTAGCAGTCTGTTGACTTACAGTACGTAGCTGCACATGCATTTCCAACATTTCCCCGTAGAGAAAGTTATCAAACACACAGTTATCAAACACACAATTTCTTTTTAATGAAAATGACTGAACTCTGAATTGAAAGAACATTGTAGAGTGAAAATATTTATACTGCGAGTCTTAGATCTGCCACGTTTTTCACCCAGAGCAAAACAGTTCAGTCACGATCAAAAGCTCACTTCCAACATTCCCCGTATACTGTAGTAATAAGATTATCAAATACATACGCTCTCATGACGAAAACCACTGAATTATGAATTGGAAAATCATAGTTCAGTGCAAACATAGCGCCTACTTAGGACGACATCATCATACCGGAAGTTACTTCTTTCAATCTACCCTCAATGCGCATGTGCAGAACGGTTTCGTCACGGCATGGGTCTATCACGCCACACCGGAACTGGAGTGTAAGTGTTGACACATACACACACGCACACACACACTGCCAGCCTTATTCACAATACAATGGATGACATATTTCAGTGATAAGTACAGCTGTAGATCTACCAGAAATGGCCAACAGACGCTCACAAAGACATATTAATTTAGCACAAAAATTCATGCGTTAGCACTCCTATTGTCGATTCTGGTATGAACTGTCTGTGTTAGCACACAGTACATATCAGAATCGTCAATAGGAGTGCTAACGCATGAGTTTTCGTGCTAATATTTATTTTGCAAGTAAGGCTAAATTGCTTTAGAACTCTTTTCAGTTGCAGTACACTATTTTATTGATTCTGATTTCAGAATATCTTTTCATTGTTAGGAAAACAGTGTGCAATGACTGCTTGCAATTTAGACAGTATATATGTACAGTGTATGTTTAGAACCCTTAGACCTGGGTCTCTTTTGGTTAAGATTTGCCAGACACAGTAGCAGCTAGACATTGATACCAGTATGTCCAATTCATACACTGTATCTAAATACTGTATACATAAATGTATGATTTGTTCAGCTGTTAGTAACAAATTTATATTTATTAACCTACCATGTTAAGTTGCTGCTCTATTTGTATACTAGTATGTAACTTGCCAGGACCTTACTAGTAAACAAATTGTTTATATGTTAGACCTTCCATATTTAAAAGAAAATTCAGAACTTGAGATATTATACAATGAATGTTTTTTTTTATTCTAGGAGAAAAAAATCATAGCCATCATCTATAATTTTTAAAGTCATGGCCGATGACGAAGATGTAATGTTTGACAGGGCATCTCTATTGACTAACAAAGTTAAAACTTGGGAGAAAGGTGAAGGCAGATATTTCAAGACTGTCAGCCTTTGTATAGCCTTCATGGGACTTGTAAGTAGACCACTCTCAAGACAAATTTACAGTCAAGCTGGGTCTACCTTTGGTCTGGTCTCTAGCTTTGTCTCTACAGTATATAAGGTCCACCAAGGTTGGCTGGAAATGCACCTTGTAATAGTCACATACTTATTTTACATGCTTGTGCTGCTTGTGTGCAGCCCAGTCTGGTTTTTACATGAATGTTGGAAGAAACAAGTTGCCTGTATCTTTTGCATGTTGTTTTGTCCATTTGGTTATTTAGCCATTTTAAAATCAATAAGCAGTACTCACAGAAATATTGTAGTTTCTTTGGTCTGTTGAAAATATAAAATGCATCCTATATTACAGGGAGCATGTATAGCCTTGCCAGGGCCAACACTCATAGACTTGAGAGAACAGGTTCAAACCACTGTCCAATATATAAGCTACATCTTCAGTGGCAGGTCAGCTGGCTATCTTGGTGGGTCAATCTTAGGTGGAATAGTGTTTGATCACATGAATCACCACCTGTTTCTAAGTGCCATCATGTTGCTGACTGCTGTTGCTACTTTCCTGTTACCTTTTGTGAAGAAGCTCTGGTTGTTGGCATTTGCCATGGCTGCTCAAGGTATAGCTATGGGATGCTTGGACACAGGTAATTTGATAATATTTACAAATAAGGGTATCATGTCACTGCATAGTATTCTTACCTAATTTTTCAAAGCCATCGTATTTTAAGATGATCTACTAAAATAAGGTAGATGAAGAAAAATTTAAATAATTTTTTGCCAAATTTTAATTGGTTTTTAAGCTATAAGGGGAATAATTTATTTGGATGAACCATAAAAACTTTCCCCATCATCTCAAGTCTTTTGGATCTTTTTTTCTTTTGAACAAATTATTAAGAAATTTTTGTTTTTTGAAATTTGTCAGTTTTCAGTTTTCAAGAAATTACTGAAACCTTGCATAGTCAAGACCTTATATTGTAGTTTTATTCTAAGGTATTTTGTTCACTCACAATGTAGTATCTGTGAAAATGGTCTCTTGGCAGTGTGTCTGTTGTCTGTCTGTGACAGCAGGACTACTCAAGAAATACAAAATTGTTTTTCATTTCCCTACAGTACTGACAGTGTTCTCTAAGAAGTTTTAATGCATGATAGTTCTAATTTCCTTATTGTTCTGCATGGTTAAATATATATATATATATATATATATATATATATATATATATATATATATGAAATACAAAGTAAGTTAAACATAAATGTATCATATCTTAATGTTTTATTTCAGGTGGAAATGCACTTTGTCTCAGTATATGGGGAAAGCACAGTGGTCCTTATATGCAGGCCATGCATTTTGCATTTGGAATTGGTGCGTTTTTAGCACCTCTTGTAGCAGAGCCATTATTATCACATCCACCCAACAACATAAGTGTTTTAAACAATCTGTCAGAGAGAGAAATATATTCAGATGTCTCTCAAAGAGTGAAGAGGAATGCAATAAGTAATGAAACAACTCCTACAGTCTCAACTGTTAAACTGACTACACTATTTTCCTCCCCTGCAACTGACCATCATAAAAAACCAAAAAAAACAGAAAGTGAAAATCAATCACCAAATGCTGCTGATGCCACTAATGTTAAAATTGAGTTACAAAAGGCCAGAGATCCAAAGAAAATATCTGTTTGGTCAGATCCATACACTACCACCAATGCTTCTTTCTTATCCACATCATCTACAACACCAAGTAAACCTCTCAGTTCTGAAACGAAATTAACAACAAACAGGCTCCCCACAACCACTCCCACCCCTGCAACCATTTTTTCCACTTTAACCAATACAACCCCTCACACTCCCCCTACGACCATCTCTGCCACCTTGACTATCCCTACTACTACTACTACTACTACTACTACTAGTACTACTACTACTACTTCTCCCCGTCCTCCTACTACTACTACACCAACTGCCACTACAACTACAACTACTACTACTCCCCCCACCACCCTTTCCCCCGCTAACACTAAAGTTGCGACCATACCCACACCATCCCAAAAACAGCTGCCCAACACTGTGTTCCCCTCTGACCCTGTAGTCCCAAGAGGAGAGGATAAAGACAACAGTTCTAATATAACAGTAACACCACCTGCATCTGATGACATTTCTGATGTTACTAAGAAACCCAACAGTTCAGTAATAGGAGGCAGGATACAAGAGTTGTTGGAGACCATAAAGAGTGCTTCTAAAATGCAGTATGCTTACATTGGACTAGGCATTTTCTTGCTGCTGTGTTCTGCACTGTTCCTGGTAACATGCTGTAGTGAATACAGAAACCCACCTAGGGTTCAAAATGAAGAGATTGAAATATCTGACACACGCAAGGACCCATGGTGCTTCAAACTTCAGCTTCTGTTTCTGCTTTTCCTATTCTATGCTTTGTATGTGGGTTTAGAGATCTCATTTGGAGGATTGGTCACCACTTTTGCTTATGAAGACCTACACTGGGACAAGCCGCGTGCTGTTCAGCTGGTGACCGTGTTCTATGGTGCCCTCTCAGCTGCTAGGGGTCTGTCCATCTGTATCTCCAAGTTTATGACGCCATCCCTGATGTTGGTGTTAGACTTAGGTCTATCTGCATTTTCTGTAACTATAATGATGTTTTTTGCTGAAAAGTATGAGATTGTGATGTGGTTGAGTACAGCATCATATGGTATGGGTTTAGCATCCATATTTCCAGCTGGAATATCCTGGGCAGAGAACTACATTCACTTATCTGGGAAAGCAACGTCTGTATTTGTAGTAGGAGCTGCACTGGGAGAATTATTTTTTCCTCCCCTCTTGGGGTATTTTATCAAAGGGAACTCCATGTACTTTGTGTATATCACGTGTGGAGCCAACATATTGACTTGTGTGGTCTTTGTGATTATGTACAGATTGGCCTCTAGCAGAGGAGAGAGATATTTGAAGTTGCCGCAGAGACTTGAGTTTGACAATGATGCAGATGACACAATGGAGATGGAACACTTCGATAGCAAACCAACACATCCCTTATTACCTTCCTCCCCGGGCCATAGTCAAGCAAAGAAGAAAGTGACATTTGACATTAAAAAACTCAAAAATGGGGGAAAACAAGATTGATTATGACCTTGATAGAAATTGGGGTAACTAAACTCAATACCCCAAAAGGATTTTGGAGAATATTTTAGGGCCTTTTGTTACATCTGGGCAATATTATATGTTTGGGATGGTAGTTGTTAAGGGTGCTTTCTCTTTTTCCAGTTTTCTCTGTGTTGTATCTCTTGCTACTGTAATGCAATTATAAAAATGTTATGTCATCTGACACATTAAAAATGTAAGTGGAAATATTGTTCTTTTGTTGGAAATGTATGGGCACTGTGAACCATATTTATTCAAGAAGGTATTGAGGGAATATCTTGAGCAATGGTGTAAAATATTATTTTGAGAGTTCAGGTTCTAATAACGTAAATACTCTTCTATGTTCATCATTGTTGCCCCCGATAAACAGATTTTATGTTATTTGCTTTCACTGCATGCACAAATCTATTTTTTAATCAAATTGCTTTAAAGCAAACTACTACACAATTATGCAAATATAACAAGATAGAGTCTACATGAAGTCTATTGGAAGAAAATAACTTATTTTTTACATTTTATGGTTGTTAAGTTGGGTATGAGCCTTTTGTTTAAGTTATACAACTTGCCTTTTATAAGTGAAATTCACTGTTTAAGTTGTTTAATTGTTGCATAATAAATGTGGTATTAAAGTACATAGGAAACTTGCCATCATGAATGCAAAAATATTACTTAATAGTATGTTGGAAAATAACAGTATATATACTGTGCCACTATAACAAATAAAAATTAATATGTATGAGTGTTTTTTATTTGTGTGTAATTTAAGAGGGAATTGTTTTTGCAAAAATGTTAATAATGTTTGCAAGAAGTATATAATGGCTCTTAAGGTGAAGTAGGGGCATATTAAGCATCTATTGTTAGCAAACACCTTTTATGGTAGAGAAATCCAGTAAGTTCCACCATTTGAAAAGGAAAAATGCAGCTTGAAATGAATGGGCAGCACATATGTAGCTAATATTTATTTTGTTTGTTGTTTAATTAAAATGAAATAAAAAGAAGTAGCAGAATAAGTTTGTTTTATTCCACGTTAAAATGACAGCGTCATGCACTAAAATATAAGGAATCACCATTAAAACATTGTACAGTTGAAACCTGTTTATTTCACCACGGTGGTATAAAATATCAGTGGTGTCATGCCAATACAAGCAAACCAAGGAGTAAGAGTGATTTTTGTGTAATGCAATACAATGGAACGAATTTCTCATAGAACCTAATAGATTGTTAGCATCTGATATGCCTGCTTGCGCTAGGCCCTTTAAATATCCCAAAGTTAGCATAAGAACATGATGCCATTCTTTAATATGTAAAGTAAATTTACCTTTTTATTTTTGAGTTGCATTATCTAATTTGATGAAATTTGATGGAAAGTGAACTAATAGGGGAAGGAGTATTTTGAAAAGTGCAAAAACCATTTACCAGGCACGTTTTATTGAAAAAGAAGTATGCATACCATTCTAGTGAGACTCCCCAGGGGGATGGATCGATCTAAAAATCTGTGGGAATGCAGTCTTATATTCACAATCTTACTGCAACCTTGGGTTTGACCTTTTTTCCTTACGATTTTGTTTATCAATAAGATGTGAATGAAGTTTCATTTACCGTGATTTGGCAATTGATAATTTTCTTTCCCGTGAAGTGCGATTCCTACCCTCCTCACCTCAATAGGACCCTCAAATAGATATTTCTGAAACAGAGCGACAGAAAGGAAGAGTCGTATCGATAATTTTTTCACTAAAAGAGAGTTACAGTGAGACGACTCCCATCGCGCTTCATTTAGGACGAAAAAGGTAAATAACACGAAACTGCTGGATTAGGTTCGGCAAAACATTTCCAAAAATATTGGAAGGAAAATCCGTGTTTTTTGTTTTTTCGTTTGCAGCAAATTCCAAGAAAAGTAAGAGTTGTTTTCTGCTTACCAGTTCCCCTTTGGAAGTTATCCAGGCACAAAACTATATCCCGAAGCTACGTGTACATCTGCACTCTGCCTAGCATACAAAAAATTATTCGAAGCAAGGAGTTATAACTCCTTGTTCGAAGTCAGCCTACACTGTAGGTGTTTTTTAAAGGGGGATAAGACAACAGAGACATTAATTTCTGCTGGCTAACTTTTTTTATCGCTTGAAAACATCGTTACTGTAAAGGTGAATGTTCCTTTACGTTGAGTAAATTTTAATTGCGTCAGATTTAAATTTGCTAACTTTCTCTTTCCTTTCGCTGTGGTTGCTTTTTATCTAACTTAATACATGCCTAGGCTCCTTGTTGTTCCAAGCCTTGAGAATTCTCCCAGGCGGATGGGCCCGACTCTCTAATGTCCTTGGCTTGAAGGCGCAGCGTCTTAGAAACAATACAGAAAAACATCCTGGTTTGACCTATAAAATGTCAACGCTAAGCCACATCTTCAGAACTAACTACAAGCCTTTTATTTGTGTGAGAAGACGTTTTATACAGCTTTGCCTGCATCAGCCGAGAAATCCCACAAAGTAATTGCCATATTGCTATTCTTTTCACTCAAATTGCGAGATATTGCCGCCAAGTAACAACGTAAACATCTTATTGCTTTTAAACGATTGGCTCTTTATACTTGTAATTTACAGGAACCTTCATGGAGACCAAAGTTTTCACTCTCTTTGCGTTCCTGGTTGCAATGACAACTGTGTGCAGCGCCGCATCCTTAGGTAAGTAGGAATATAATAATGCGGTAGTACATGTATATAATAACATAGAATTATGAGAGAACTGTTTCGAATGGACGAGGTCTGTAAAGGTCATCCCAGCAAACAGCAAATATTTTAACAAGTTAAAGCCAAAAAATCATGTTTAAAACATTTATGTTGAGCTTGGACCTAAATAGAGAAGGCCTTCTCTATTTAGGTCCAAGATTGTACCTACCGCTTGGTTAAGGTGTTTTTAAAGACTTTTGACCTTATTTATCTATCTGTTTTAATTAGCCGATGATTTTGATCGTCAAAAGCGCAGTGTATGGGATGTTGGCGGGAGTTACACCTGTAACCCTGATCCTAATTGCGCAGGCAGCGGTTTCACCGGAACAATTACGATCAATTACCAAAATTGCCGCTGCAGAGGAACACAGCTGTGTTGCGTGCAGATTACAGGGAGAGGAACATATGGACGACCGCCCACTCCCCCTCCACGTAGCTTTGGTGGGTTTGGCAGTAGAAATCGTGGTGGTTTCGGTACACGTGGTGGATTCGGCGGTGGATGGCGTGGTTAAATGACGTGAAGACACAACTAGCATGTGTTAGGACACTGATTAATTGGATTTAATAGTCAAAATGGTGCGATGGACGTATAACTAAACTCTTTTCTTGTTGCTGTTTTTGTGCTCTTATGAAGTATAAAATCATTCCGATGTGCATGAACGTCGCAAACCTGCTAGATACTGTTTTTTCAAGAAAATAAATCTGTTTCGAAAAATCTGTCTATTGCCTTTTTAAAAATTATTTTAAATAACGTCTTTGTTTTTAATACAAAGCCTCTGAACTTGAGCTTTTCCCAACGAACAAAAATAAAATGATAAAATAAATTTAAAAAAAACGCAAGAAAAATTAGAGATGAAAGGTGTCATCCATCAAAATGGCAGGAAAATGGGTGGGAAATAAGCAAGGGCTCAAACTCAACAAATTTTGTATTAAACGGAGTACATATCGAACCTTTCTAGACATGCCTGATTATAAAATATATAATTTTCTGAAATTTATCTTTATTTCCATGGCAACCGTTGCTAAATTCCAATAGCGATCAATACTATTTTTTATTCTTCAACCTTAAGGCTTCATAATCACTGCCCAGTCTACTTTTCGATGAAAATGATGCTAAAAATACGCCATCATTAAAAACAAAAATAATGGTTTCTAATGCATCTGGTGCTATGGAAACTGTCATTATGATGTCTGTTTCTATGGTAACAGTTTGAGTAATTTTTAACATATTCTCATGAGTTTTAAACTGAATATGAAGTGGGAGACACTCTTGGTACTCAATATATGAATTTAAGCAGAATAGTAAACAAATACAACGCCACTGTTGCTATAGCAAACAAAATTACAATGGCAAATTGCATATACGATTTTAAGGTTTAACTAGTAGGCCTATAAAATGCCAGCATGCACAATGAAAATAAGTTATATCGGATTTTGGGAAGTTACCATTTTGCCAAAAAATTTAAATTGATATTGGACACCATAGGAGCTAGGTAATACAAAACTAATGGGTTTTTTTTTTTGGAGAGACTGCCATTAGATAATGGCAGTTCAGGAATTAATTTTAATTTTTCTAAGTTTTTTTTTTAGCTCAGATAAGAGGCTGTCAGAACGTCATCTCTGTCTTAGCATTTGTCACTGATTAGTGCCTACCTCGGTGTAATAGGTGAATATGTGTGATTATATGTGGAATTTCATGTCAGATGGACATATAGACGTCTAAAAATTGTCACAATATTTTAAAAAAGATACAACTTTGCACAGCAGTCGTGGATCAGTACGGTTCAGTTGTCAGTTGCGAACTACTTCCTGGTTTTCACAAGGTCCTTCAAAGACTCTAAAACATCGTTATAATTGCAGCACATACCATAAAACACCCAAAAATACTTAGATATGGGCATAACAGATTGCATACATGCAAAAATTCCACATGACAACGATTAATAGCCTACCGGGAATTCTTTTCCCTTGACGCTCTTAATTTGTTGCGACGGTGGTCGATGCTGCATATATTTCAAAACAAATTGTCTGCAAATTAAGCACGATTTTTCATCCTTAAAATCCGTGAAACGTTTTCATATCATGCTCCAATTATTTCTACAAGAATTCTCTGTCCCAAATGCATAAAGACAAATTGTTATCTTACCGTGTTGTTATAAAAACTGCTTTTTTCTCCGAGTTCACGTCTTTACTCCCGTTCACCTCCAGCTAAAAATGACCACATAGCTTCGTGATATAAAATGTGAATAAAAAATGACTATGGTTAGTTATGGTTTGTCAAGAATTGTGAAAAGAATTAAAGAAACCGTACTGCTGAGAGCCAAGGCGTGTCGACATGAGTGGTAAGATTTAATGTGAACACATGCATGTACATGGCTACACACATAATGTATTTAATAATCACTTTATATATATATATATATATATATATATATATATATATATATATATATATATATATAGGCCTATATATATATATAGGCCTATATATATATATAGGCCCTATATATATATATCATTATTTTTTTAAAAACCAAGCTATGCAGATGGAAGTTTTGTGTAAGAAACAAACAAATAACAACCCACATAATCTACGTTAACTGAAAAGGTTAGTGTCAAGTTATCTCTGAAGCTCAGGGTGCCTATAGGCCTACCAGCCAACAATGCGGTTAATGTGCATTCCTATTATTATTATCATTATTAGGCCTACTGTACTTTTTTTTTGTTGAAGTAAAAACTTTATACAGTGGGGTGATATGTATATAGGCCTATACAGGGGCGGATTCAGGATTATTTGAAGGGTGCGAAGTCGACCCTTCTCCACCCCTCCCCCCCCCTCCCCCCAATTGGCGTGGGGTTTGGGGTTTGCTGAAAGGGGGTCCGCGAAAATTTTTGGTATTTTAGAGGTCAAACGGTGCCATTTGGTACGGTTTAGAATTCAGCTAGTCAAAATTCTAATTTGAAAAGGGAACCTTTGGTATGTTATTTTTTCAGAAATTGAAGGGGAGTCAAGATCGACCCCCTCTAAATCCGCCACTCCTAGGCCTGTCGGCTAACCAAGGATTTTTTTTAAAACTCTAGCAGACGATGTGAATATTTTCAAAAACCAAAAATTTATTAGTAGGGCCTACTAATTGGGGGGGGGGGGAGTTACTTTGTGTGCAAAATAACATATCATTCAGCGCAAGCACTATCATAAAACGTCTAACCTCATTTTGCAAATTCTGTAACCCGCATGCGCACAAGTAATAGAATGATTTCATGAAAAAAACTGGCTGCGCGACGTGCCCTAGATATAATATCCTGTTCCAGTTTTACACTTACACAAGATGGCGGCTGTTGCACCAGTTACGGCCATTTCCTGGTCAGAATTCATCGTTGACCCACCTCTCATGTACGGACTATTTGCCCCAACCCCTGGCAGGCTGACATACGACCCAAACCGAGTAAAATTTCTTCAAAACACATCTTCAAATGGAGGACAGAGTAATGCAGAGGCAAGGTATGTACAAGAGCCCCGGTAGCTTGCCACAGACACACTTTGCTGTCACACTGATCTGTTTTAAATGGCTCTAGAGACAACCTAAAAAGACCTTTAAATGCCATTCTACAAATCAATGAATGAGATAAATAAGTGAATCGATGAAAAGTAATAAATAAATAAACAAATCCATTCAATTGAATAGATATAAGTTAATTGCTTTAAAAATTGATATAAAGAATAAAAGACTAATGCCTTGTACTGGTATTTTTAATTTAAATATATATATATATATATATATATATATATATATATATATATATATATATATATATATATATATATATATATTATAAACACTTAACTGATTTTGATCTTTTAGTTTGACATCTAAGTAATATTTGCCAAAATATGACATATCTTCATGTATAGTATTTCTTTTACGTTAAAAAAGAGTTGAATATGAAACAGACAGATATACTGGTACTGGAGTTGGGTCTTAATTGCGCAATACAGCGCAATGCACTAAAAATGATTTTGCTATCAATTCATACAAGATTTCATAAAATTGGTTGTTCCAAACTTCTTTAAAATACATAGCTTCTTAATTGTTGTTTCTTAAATGGATCTACAGGCATCCAAATCAGTTATGATGGATAATCTAGGAATATATNTCAAATGGAGGACAGAGTAATGCAGAGGCAAGGTATGTACAAGAGCCCCGGTAGCTTGCCACAGACACACTTTGCTGTCACACTGATATATATATATATTATAAACACTTAACTGATTTTGATCTTTTAGTTTGACATCTAAGTAATATTTGCCAAAATATGACATATCTTCATGTATAGTATTTCTTTTACGTTAAAAAAGAGTTGAATATGAAACAGACAGATATACTGGTACTGGAGTTGGGTCTTAATTGTGCAATACAGCGCAATGCACTAAAAATGATTTTGCTATCAATTCATACAAGATTTCATAAAATTGGTTGTTCCAAACTTCTTTAAAATACATAGCTTCTTAATTGTTGTTTCTTAAATGGATCTACAGGCATCCAAATCAGTTATGATGGATAATCTGGGAATATATATATATATATATATATAAAAGAGAGAGAGAGAGAGAGCTACCATGCTACTAGACAAAACTGTTCAAGGCATCTTTTAGTGATGACAGATTGTTTATTGACAATGTATTAAGGCAAAACAAAACTTTATTCTTACTCTGTTGGATCATTAATAGCCAGTGCTATATCTGTGAATAGTTAATGAACAAAATTCTCCCTGGTAAGGGAAAAATGTCACCCAGGTTTCCATCACCCCCTTTTCTGTGTAAGTATGTGGAACAAAATAGAAATATGACTGAACTAATGAATATCTCAAATCTTGATGAATTTGTTCCAGCCTGTGGTAATTTGTGTCATATTTTATTACTTTTTGAGTGGTTTGAATGTTGGATTCTAGTGTCAGCAAAGGGCTACTTGTTGCGTCACTTTGCCTAAACTTCAAAAAGCTGAACTGGCCAAATAGAATAATTCTAGGTAACACTGCTTGGTAAAAGATTAGTATTCAAATCATTGTTTTTTCATTCCAGACTTCTTCATGTTGAAACAATTGATGACCTTGTTCAGGTTCGTGAAGAGTTGTTCAGCAAGCCTTTGTTCATGCGTGTTTATACTGAACATGTGAAGGTGGAAGATTATGGTCTGGTCAGAGTAAGGACACGTTGGAGAGGTAAAAAATATCATGGAATTGTTACATTTGATTATACTTCTTATAATGATAGGTGTGTGTATATGGGTAAGTAAGAGTAATTGTATAAACTAATCTGGGCAAAAGCATGGCAGCAGACACGAGAAAAACTGGACATGAACGAAAATACGTTTTCCTTTTTGTGAACACAGTGCACTTTGCAATTTATATAATTTCACATTGTCAATTTTTTTACACAAATGGACCCTCTTATCAATTTTGTTTTTTACATATACATAAATACTGTTTTTCAAAATCGACTGCACTAAGTTAGGCTAGAGGGGAAAGTCACTTATTTTACCTCATTTTTGTCAGACATTCTAGGACACTACAGCTTTTAGTTCTTAAATCTATAGGAAAAGTAAGTCTAGAACAACAACATTTGTTGTTTCTATTTCAGGTGATTTTGCAGTTCTTATCAACACCCTTCACCCACAGATTAGACATCAAATGGAACCAAAGTTTGAAGAAGCCATGAACGAACTCAGCCAGGGTAAAAAGTTTTGTCTTGAGGTAGGATTTGTGTGTAATTATTTGTGAAGGATAGAATTGGAATCTGTTTTCGCAAATAAAAAAATGAAAATACATATGACTTTCAATATCTGTCCATAAGGAAAACAACAGCACTAATATCAGGCCTACATCAAACGCATTGTTTAGCACCTCTAACATTGTCAGCAGCATTATGAAACAAGTGACTCAGTGCCATACCACACACCAAACAGTCTCAAATTGTCATTGTCTTACCACATTCTTTATTCAGATCTGACAACTGGCTGTTTTAAAAACTAATTAACTCATACTTAAAGGTACAGTCTTGTTTGTTCTTTCACAGTTTGACCTCGGCCCAACCCTAGAGCGTTGGTATGCTGAGATTCTTGATGTGGACAGTGGATGTTCACGTTCCAATACAAAGAGCAAATATACCCGCCTGTACATCACCAACCACACAAAGTACCAACACTGCTTTGATTGCAATGTTATCTGGGCAGTACTCTGTAATGTGTGCTGGCTGATGTCTGCTCCCTGTTATATGGTAAGGAAGGCTGCCACCTTTTTTCTTGAACAATGTCTTTAATTGTTGGTTAGCAGAATTATTTTAGGGCTGAAATGCATCACGAAATGACCACTTTAATAGAAATTAACACTATAAAACTTCTATACCCCCATTATAGTGTTGAAAAAGTGTTTTTGAAATATTAACATTTTTGACAGAACACTTGGTTACAAGGTATCTCGTGGCTTTGCGCTAGTGAGGGTAAAAGCAAAGTTTTGGAAGTACAAAAACAAGCACTAAAATCAGATTAACATATTTTTGTAATTATTACATTTTACTTCTTGCAGACAAAAATATTATATATGTTTTGTGTTCTTTATGATGAATTTGAGTTAATATTTTCATTAACTTAAAAAATAATCCAAATTTTAAAATCAGGTTGTTCAAAAATTGGCATTGATACATGTAGTGGACAAAATTTAAAAAAGATATTGCCTCTGGTGCATGCAAGTTTTGATGCATAGATTTACAATTCTTTAATTGATCATTACATGGATTATATTAAGCTTAAGAATTTGAAACTTGTGAGTGAGAGGTAATATAAAGTAGTATTGAATGAAATTTAATTGATCCCTCACAAGGATATATGAGTTATTAAAGTCAAGGGTACAGGACTTTTTTATCCATCCATTTTATACATCTGTACTTCTAAAGCATTACTACCTCTGCCAAGAAAGTTATGTTTTAATTTTGTTGGTTTGCTAGTTAACAGCCCCAAACTTTTTATTGTATTTTTGTAATTTTTTTTCAGATTCACAGGGCATCCACAGTTACTGACATCATGCATGACATTGCATCCCCCATAGTTATGAGGACACCTTTATCAAGGGGACGGGTGGTGGATATTGCACCCCGTAAGAATGTTTTTTCTTCCCTCAACAATTTAGATAATTATATATAATCTAACATTTTGTCCCTGTGAAAATAGATTGGACACAGAAAGTTGCACCCTCTACCCTATATATATAAACAAACAGGCCCGTAGCCAGGGGGGGGGGGGGGGGGGGCGAAAAAACCCCCCCTTTTGCTGGGGAAAAGGGCCACTCTGGGTAAAATTTGATCTAGGTACATGAAGTTTTTAAGGAAAAAGGTCCACTTTTTCAGAAAAAGAACCCCCCTTTTGAAATTGCTGGCTACGGGCCTGAACAAAGAAGCTGTTCATGCTCAGCAAAAAAGTAAAAAATTTGTAATTATTGTTGCAAATTTTTGTGTGGCTAACCTTTTTATTTTTATTTTTTCTCACTAATCAACCTTTGATCCCCTATCCTCACACTCTGTTACGGTGTTGGAACATAAAAAAGTTATTAACAATTATTTGGCGGTTTAAGCATGGGATTTTCAAATTCCACCATCACTTCGATCACCCAATTTCAGTGTGTTAAGATGGATGACAGGTGGCAAGGTTTGTCAGGAGGGGATGAATTAAAATATTTTTAGTGACATTAATAATTATCCATCAAAAAAATTATCAACTATTGCTTGTCCACAGATAAATTAAACAAGAAGTTGCTTGTGTACTTTTAAGGAAGTGTGTTAAAGGGATAATAACACTTCGTAAAAGATCTATATTTCACAATAAAAACATTGTGAATAACTCTTAGAAATATAATATATTCTGTTTTACCACAAAAACGGCAGTTATAGCTATTATTCTGATATGTGAGCTTGTCTTTAGACCACGTGACCTCCACTGATGGCTATACTCTGTTAAAATCTCTTAAGAGATTTTAACAAAAAACCAAACTTTTTAGAAAAAAACCAGGGACTAACTTTGAATGTGAAAATGGATTCATTAACCATTGGTAAGTATGGGAAAATTGTTGTTTACTCCAGGAAAATTCATTTTTTTGCCGAAACGAAGAGTTATTATCCCTTTAAGGATGGATTTTGGTAAAATTTCAGGATAATTCAGAAATTTGTCTACTTAGACACTTTGTCCCTTTTACCAGAAAAGGTATCTTCATCAGTTTTTCCAGTGCAACTTTCAAGCATTTTGTGAACAGTTTCTGTATATCTTGAAATCATAAAAAGATTGATATACATACTAAATTGTTCTGTAGAAACTGACAGCCAAGCACTGCAGCAAGCCCAACAGGCCCTTAGACAGCATGCAGAACAAGTTAGACTGCAGCAGGAGGCAGAGGCACAACACAGAGCACAACAGATGGAACCGACTCAGCCACCTACCTATTCAGAAGCAGTTGGTGAGATTTAGTATATATTTTGATGTCTTTCATTTAACTGGGAATATGATAAAATTTTAAGAAAAGCAAGTACTGACTTGCATTGGGTTTCATAGGGTTACAGACAACCCATTTCCTATTTTCAGTTTCTTGTTTAAATTACATTTTTATTTGGTTTTACTAAAATGGCTTTCGACACTTGACTGCAGTTGCCTTATTACAGTAGGTTTGCAAGGGGTGTTTGTTATCAAATCTGCTTCCTTGAGGTTATGGTTGAAACCAATTTCACAAAGTTTTTGGGGGGGGGGGAGGAATGTTGGGTTTTGAATGTCAGTTCTCAGGTGATAAATGTTCCATTTTAGACAGAAGCAACTGATAATTGCTTTTCAGTCAATGTTATTTATATTTCCTGTTACTTCTGAAGTACCCTCTACCAGGGTGACTGATAGATTTTTGCAGATATTCACAGGGAGAGAACTGTGACATTAGTACGTGTACAGTGCACCCGTAGGTTAAAGCAACGTGATTCAGGTAAAATCTAATCTTCTGAAATAAATATATCTTTGATTTAGACTCAAGAGTTCAATTGTAGTGGGACCAAAGAGTGGGCCGTACACAAGTTCTTTGAAAGTGGTCACGTTAGAGGGGACATTTGGCATGGACTCTTCTAGAAATGGAAGCAGCTGGATAGGCTTTTCCCCACCTCCTGTAGGAATGCCAACATGCACATCCTTCCCACTGAGTGCAGCACTCACTGCTACAAATTGATGTTCTGTCACCCCTACAAAAGCCCAAAATTTTCTTAGTATCTGATCTGCTTCTTCTCGTTCAATACTAATGCTCTCAGGCTGCTACTGCACCAGTATTTATATACCTCTACAACTACTTCAGGGGATTCCTCAGTTAGCCTCACTCTGAAGTAACAAGCTATTCATAGGGGGCTATTTTTATCTGTCTCAGAAGAGCAAGTGATTAAGGTCAGAGCAATTAACTGTCTTGATTGCTGTCAGGCAGACTTAGACTGGATCTGCTAAGTGGCAGTGCCTGAGCAGTTATGTAAACAATTACCAGCCATGTAATCAGCCTTGAGATTCCTCAACAGGGTGACTTCAGCCCAAAATGACCATCTATCTAGCTAGAGACATATCTGTGAATATCTGTAAAAATCTATCAGTCGCCCTGGTAGAGGGTACTTGAACTTCTGAAGCATTATTTGGTGAACATTGTCTGTCACTTTTTAAAATAATAAACAGTGAATCATTTACCATATTTTTTTATATACCAGCCACTAGTCAGCAAGGCCAGCAGTACCAGCCACAGCAGTTTGGAGCACCACAAACCGCACAGCCTGTTCCTCTATTACCACCTCCTCCTCCATCAGGAAAGCTGGCCTAGTGTATGTGTACCCGCAGCCTCAGCCTCAGACATGGACTGTCTTGTTAACTAGCACCACCTGCTCTACTTCAAATCTGGGTTCTGAGCTTCACTAGACTGAATTGGTATCTGTCTGTCAGCCATTGGGCTTCCAAAGGAACAATACGCTTTTGGTTTCAGAAGAAGATGGCAAGAGCGGGATCTAACAGGTTCCTCAAGGTTATATGAAAAGTGTTTTGTATATTCAGTTGGAGTACTACATTATCTACTTAGAAATATGCTTGAATTTTTTGACAGTTGTTGGATGAAATGATTTAACTGTAGTCTACCTAATTGGAAACTAAAAAATTAACCCAAGAGCAAACCAAATTAATATCAGATGGCAACTGATTTGTTTAAATTATTTAATTATATTTTAATGTATTCCATACAGATATGGTTATCTGAATGTGACCAAATCTTATTCACAGATATTTGATATTTTTGCTAGTGTGTTGTATTTTCAGTACATTGACTGCAGCTCTATTTAAATGTGGCTATTGTGATAGGCCTGATAACAGTTTAAAAATATACTGTACATTTTTGAAAATGCCTCAGTGTAATATTTTTAAGTCTAGATATCCTGTAAATTTCCCCCAATTTAAACCTTAATTTAATAAAGTGATAAATACCTTCAATTAAAAATGCCTGATGTCAGTGTTTTCTTCTGATATGTTAGGAAAACAGTCTAAATCGATTGTGAAGTGTTCAGGGCTTATTAATTATATTGAAAATGGGAGAAAAACATTGAATCCAAGTGTAAGGATAGGGTAAAGCTATGATTTATGAAAAGGAAAAAAATGGTGAGGTAAATTAGATTTGGTGCAAAAATCAAGTATTAGATACCTTTAAGTATGGTGAAGGTCAGATGTTGGAAGCAGACAGTTGTCACTGATAAAGAGAAGGTTGGGGTAAATTGAGGTGATTCTAGGAAAACATAACACCATTGCTTAACCCAGATGCCCAGCTCATAATATGTAAATAAAGAAGTATAAAATATGTGAAATATGCTAATATGTGCAATAAGTTGTTTCAACATGGCTACAGCAGTTGAAATTTGCCCTTCCAATAGTTCAATTCATACATGTAACTGTTAACACTTGTCTATCTTGGCTCTTGTGTGTGATATTTGCATTTATACATGTCAAATGAATTGCCTGTCTGCAATTTTATTTGCTTGATCATGACCTTGAAACTAGGTAGATTGTTGACAGTTGATAACCCTAAATTTTGGAAGCATTTAACCTACCATCATGCCTGTAGTATGGAATCAACAGATATATTTAGTGAGTTGGGTGTAATAATCTGACTGCAAGTTTGATTTATTCTAGATTAAGATGTATTGATATCCAAGTATCCACACGAGAATGTAATTCATTTTAATGAATGTTTACTATGAAATTGTATATATAGTTGATTAAAATGTAATGGTACAGGTAGGGTAGACATATACATTTTCTTCAATTACAGTTGGTTGTATAATCAATGAAACACTTCAAAAGATATTTTTTCAGAAGTAATATTCTTGTATTTGACTGTAATAATTGGATGGTTTACTGCCCGAATATGATGCTTTTCAGTGTTATCCAAGAAATATTATATAAACTTATAATGATAACAACAGAATTTAATTAGATGTGTTAAATTATATTCAAGAATCATATTATTAAAGAACTTTTTAGATTGTGTACTGTGACCATAACAGGCCCATAGCCAGTTTTTTTTTTTTTTTTTTAATTACTGGCTATGGGCCTGCATAAGTACATCATCATGCTGGAATAACCTGCTTATTCACCTGATCTTGCTTCTTGTGACTTTTTCTTTTCCCTATGCGCAAAGGGGTTATCAAGGGGACCTGTTTTGAAGGCCCAGAGGCCATCAAGAGTGCCATAATGAAGGGGCAGATTGACAACCCAGAATTTTTCCAGCAGTACTTAAAAAGATAGCCAGAGAAGGTTGGAAAGTGCATAAGACTGGAAGTCTATAAGTTTAGAGGGGAAGACATGTAGTATGTTGTTTGAAATTCAGATAAATTGTTACTACACCAATCCTGATATTTATCAACCTCTTCTCAAGTGAGTTGTTAGGGATTATCTCAGTTTTTTGCATTTAAGAGTATATATAGGTTAGGTTTCCATACATATGTTACACAAACAATCTGATCTACTTGACATTCTGTATATTATCTGATGCAAGTCTATAAACATATCAGATTTGTGATTTTTTCCAGAAATTGTAAGTTAAGTTACATCAAAGTTATTATTTTGCATTCCTTGCCAAATATGATGATTGATAATTCACTGTATAACAGCAAATGTTTGTATCCAATTTAAAGGAAACATTATTTATCTTAAGAATGTGTTAAGAATACTAAAAAAATCATATGACTGTAAAATTGTCAAATTAAAAATGGTATTACAAATAACACATTTTTCTTATATTTGCGTTAAAAATATTAAATATTGTTGAAATCCTGATTACTAGAATGTTTGTATCCATTCCTATAGAATTAAAACTGTTGTTTTATATCTGTTTCAGATTAGTTATTGCTTTTTTTTTCTTTGCTGCAGTTCTTAATTTGGATAAAACCATTTTCTTCCCATGAGTAAAGTTGGTTTTTAGGGTTAAGTAGAAATTTTGGCATAATCCTATTATTACCTCTGCCAAGGAGGATATGCTTTTTACCTTTGTTCAAAAATTATCCCAAGGTTGATAATTATATCTGCAAGCAGTCTCCCGTTTAATAAGGATTCTCATGTTATTATATAAATTTTGGACAGTTCTTTTTAACTGTCAGTAGATCAAGAAAACTTGAACCTAGATTACATTTGAAATGCGATGGCCGTACGGTATACTGCCCGTACGGTATACTTCCCGTGATACCCTTTCGCACGGCGTCAGAGCGGAGTTTGACGGTGGCCGTGCGAAGTCGCACGGAATCGTACGTATTTAAGGCCATTTAATGTAGACATACTCGACGTAGCCTTACGATTTCAAAAAAAAAAAAAAAAATTGTTCTGACAATTTCATCGCACGGCGCCCGTGAAAATGTAATCAACGCTTTAGGACTTTATGTACCATAGTTATATATCCATGGGCACAATTGTCCACTTTATCCTGATCACTAAGGCATGTTTTGTAGTGGCTTATCCCTTGGGCATATGATGTTGACTTATTTTTCAGTATTTTATTGGCTTTGTATTTACACAAAAGTCTGGAACTGGAAACTGGACTGTCAGGGGTTCAGAGTTTGGATATTGAAGTAATATTTTGCCAGTCTTCATATTTAAACTTATTTACATGTAGGTCTGCTTATAAATTGTTTCAGATGCAATCACTGTGGTAGTTTCAATTGCCTAAGTTACATTTGACACATTTTGTGAAGAAAAAGTGAGATAAAAAGGTCCCGCACATTTCTCTTTTTTTTTAAGAAAAAACTCATAGAGTAGGTCTCGCTGTTTATTGCTCATTAGGGTAACATTAAAAATGAAGATCAGAGCCAGGAATTTTCAAGAATTTTAGAAAGTAATATCATTTATAATTCAACTAAAGTATACAAATACAGAAGTGAAAAATCAAAAATCTTTTTTTATCATTATAAAAATTTGCGTCTATATTTAGAGCCACTTAAACCCAACAGCGCACAGACCCGTGCCTTTTCGGTAAGCTCCGTGGACAACTCGGTTCATCCCCATGAAGATATCGTAGTTAGGACCCGGATTTCTAGGTCCTTTATCTGCTTGGCCGTTTAAAGCAAAAAGTCCTGTAGAGTTGAGAGATCGAATGACTTTGTAGTTATCCCAACCCACGTAGTTGTCTCCGATCTCCACACTGAACGAACTGTACGGCTGGATAGTGTCAGGAGCGTCTACTAGAGTTCTGTCAGAGCCATAGTCGTCGTGACTGAAGGCAAGGAACTTTGTTCCGTCATTTTGGATTTCGGCATCATTTCGCTGGTGATTGCTGTCTCCGGCTGATGAAGAATGAAATATCAATATAGTAAAAAGTAAAGTAGATAAAAATGCTCTCATAATTGATCGACAATATGTAACTTATTTCAATTATTCGTAATGCATTATTCTGCACAAATGGGGGAAATACCAGATGTATTAATATCAAAGTATGCACACATACATTTCTTATCTTGGAACTGAATGTTATAGTCCCAGTGAAATTTGAAATGAATTAAATAAACGTGCATACTGTATAAACAGTACTTCCAAAATATGGGGACAAAATGTGAATGTTAACTGAACGGTCGTACTTATTGAACCAACAATCATGATACGCTTTTCTCTGATATAATATAATCACTTACCATAGCCATTGTTACTGATGGAGTCTCCGATGTTAAAGTTCTTGCCGGAGGGGGTCTTAAAACACATATCAATACGTAGTTTCTTTCCGGCACCGGCGTTAAAATCAATCTTCGCCAAAGCCTGTCGGGCACAGGCACCAGTGCTTCTAGACCCGCCTGTGAAGCTAGCAGATATTGCCCATGACGGGTTTAATCCACTGATAGAGCCATAACCGTCCGTGCGGGTCACTAGATCATAGTAACTGTCTGGAATAGATGTTGCGCCCACTATAAAATTAAGGTTTTTGATTTGATTTAGTTTACCTTAGTGACTAGGCATTAGTCCTATTTCTCTCAAATCTTTTAGAATTACATATAGAATTACTAAGATAATGAGACAATTTCATCTTATACTGTATCTTACTTGAAACGGAAATACCGGTGATACCGGTAACAACTCAGTTTCAGTTCACCCGTCGATGCCCTTGTGACAGGGTCGAACCATCGTGACCTCCGTTTCAAGTAAGATTCAGTATGAGATTCAATTTTTTTTATTATCTTTGTATAATAGAACTGGATAAATAATAATGTTCACTTTAAAATATAGAATATAGACTTCAGATTATCAGAGTTATCTATAGCAAGATATTCCTTGGCTTTAAAAATCACGTGTCGATTTCTTTGTCAACAATTTACAATGAACAGGTGTTATCGAGTCTTACCCCCTTGGAAGTCCACAATACACTTGTAGGTATACCTTACTGTAACAAAAGCAACATAAAAATTACGATTATTATCATTTTGATTATTTTCTCGTAACCAGTACAGTATAAAATTTATAAAATTGTGGAAATAAAAGCAATATAAAAATAATGTTTATGATCATTTTGATGACTTTTTCATAATTAGTGCTGTTTTATTAAAATTTAAATTGTGAAACGGCTTGTAGTAATTAACATACTAATTAAAAGTTTTCCTTCGTATTTGCAGGAACTCTCTCTCTCTCTCTCTCTTTCTCTCTCTCTCTTGAAAATACCCACCTATGGGCTTGGAGAGGTCTAACCTGGCCGACTCAGCCTTACAACTGCCGAAGAGCATAACTAGCAGGCATAGGCCAGACAATTGTCGATCCATTGTTCTTGATAAAGTTGGCAATTTCAAATTAGTTTTACTATCGTTTTATTGTTTTTTTTTCTAAAAAAAATGAAAAAAGATAAACTAGAGCATAGCCGCACTTGTAGTGCGCAGTTTTTCACAATTATTTTTACGCCTGCACTGTTTTCAATTGTGTTTATTCCTTTAAAGATATTTTTAAAACCTCAAATCTTAATAAGTCAAAGAATTATTTAATCTGTCGATACCTTGGGTAACCCTTTGAAAAACAAAGAAAGTACATTTGCAAACTGTGTCTAAAATTTAAGTAATAGTTACAGCTGACGTAAGTTTTTCTCTTACCTGTGTGCTCTCTAAAAAGCGCTGTGTACACTCTTTTGTCTTTGAATGAAAGTGTTCTGAAATCACCTCTACTTAAATAATAAATTTATAAGGAAATAAGGAGTGGGATAGGTTTGTCATCTTTTACGAGAATGTTAATGATTTCTTTTTCTCAAACGAGCCTAATGTTTAATTAATGGCACTGTTGATTTGAAGAAAATCATAAATAATGCAATACGTGGTGAATCATAAATAATTTCAAAAACTTCACAAAAAAAAAAAAAAAAAACGTGATCATGTAATTTGTATATTGTAGCAAAGGACACGAGTTTACAGAATGATATATTCGTCTATTATTACTGCCACATGAAATGGTTTTCAATTATGAGCCATATGTCTAATATCGGCTGGCTGTTTTCCTAGAACATTTCTTGTGCTAGTCAAAATGCCATGTGCTGAATTTTTGTAACACTAAAACTTGTAATTTATTTATTATTTATAGACAGCCTGTTGTCACTGTCTTAACACGACATTTTTGCAGAATTGAAATTACATTTGCTCTAATAAGCATTTTACAAAAAAATTAAAATGCAAGAAAAGGATAACACCGCTTATTTGGCTTATGAAAACAAATGTTATTTGCAGTTAAAATTTGAAAGGACGATGAATGGTAAGAGCTAGAAAATGGTTGATGACTTTAAAAATAATTTTTTTTCTTTCACAAACGGTCCCTTTTAGTTCGCATTTGCTAATTATGTGATTGTCAATCAATGTCTACCACCTGGAATGGGTATTTGTTTATCATCTCTAGAATCTGCCAAAGTCATTTTACAGACTTGACATTTAATATGGAATATTTTTTTCCAATTCATTTTTCATCAGTTTTTTTCCTTTTTTGCTGACTGATAAATGAAAATAAGGATTAAAATCGTGTTTTAATAACTTTTAATTATCTCTTTGATGTCATTGTGGCATCAGTTCATTAATGGAATTCGCCAGAGAAGCAAACAAAAACACATTGCCTATTCTATGGCATACGACAACCATTAAAAGGGATATTTTGGACGACCTCCATATTTTCCAAGTTATTGTCTGTAAAAGAGTTAAACGCTCCACAAAGGACCCGCATGTCAATGTCCAGTCACAGTAACGGTCGCTGTTACGCCTGACCTCTTCTGGCTGCTACCAGCGCTCTCAAGTGGCAAGGCATTCCTTGGGATAGTTCAATCTGGAATAACATTCCAGCCATCGGTCAAAATCTGCCCAATTTGGTCCAGTTTTGTTGTAGGACATGTAGGCCATTGATTCGGAGAGTAGTGGGCTACCCACATATTGTCTATGTGGTTCAAATATGGCGATTTTGTTGATCAAGGTAGCTGCTCATTCCCTTGGTTCTGTAAGTAATCTGCTATTAAAAGTGCTCTGTGTGAACCGTGCAACCTAAAATTGTTCTTAAGTTGCCCCCTATCAAATGATAGCCAAGTGGTTCCCAGATTATTTCTTTGATCTGGCTCAGGTTTTCGTCGATGACTACCATTGGTGTTTTGGCACCAATGTGGTATCCACTTCAAATAATGACGCTGTTAATGACCTTAGTCACTTTAGACGCGATACACGCTTCGTCGTTGGCCTCTTCTGGATGTCTGTAAACTCTGTTTTGACTGTTGAGCGGTACAGGTGAAATCTGACCTCAAAAAGCCACGAGATTTCAGTGTTCAACTCAGAAACAGTCAAGGACCCCAATTCAATAGAGAAACATACAACGATGTTTTGCTGTGTACAGTGGGTTCCTCGGAGGTCGTCTGGTATTTTAACCAGCTAAAACCAGTTTGGTGTTCACTAAGGGCCTTGAAAAATGCGTTTTGGTGGCAATTTACCCCTCATTCTGAACGGACTGGGTGGATTTTGTTTAGTTGCAACAGCATATTCCGAAAGACAGTGGGTCCTGTACCCTGGTGGTAAGATTTCAATACATTTGTTGTGGCCTCTGTGTAGGTACATCAGTCTGGGCATTACTCTATAAAACTGTGCGGACCGTTTCGTTTGGCGCAATTACCTGTCTAGCAATGCCTGTCTTTTTCGCGCCATTCTGCCACAGATTAACAAATTTGTAAAGCACTACATAGCTCATTTTACGACTTCTTGCATGCAAAATGTCAAATTCTTCTATGCAGTAGTTGCAGACATATAGATACTTTTTTGACAGAACCATGCTTTGCCAAAGCCCAGCTTTGACCTGCCCAAAGGAGCACTACCCAATTAAATCACTGCATATTACATAAAGCAGCAGCGCAACAAACCTAATAATCATTAATTGGTAGCGACACACCTGACTACACACTTCTCCATTCACATATCTTATATGAGATCGGAGTTTGTGAAAAAAGAACGCATTTTCACCTAGGCATACATTCGAAACTGGAAGATTCCATATTAAATGTCAAGTCTGTATTCGCAAACACTAGGAGCACCTGTACTATTACAAAACTCGTGTTTATTTTTGACGATTGTAGTTTCCTTGGTTTATTACTTATCTTTCACGAACGACCATGTTTTATTGCCATCAGTGCTGAATTTATTGCAAGGTGGTGACATGTCACTTTAAAATGTAAATCCTAAATCATTCCAAGAAAACAAGACACCTAAAATACATTAATGTGAGTTGTTTAAACTGAAATGTTTCATTAGCAATGGGTTAGCCATAAAGTGTGGTTGTTACGTACACCAAGGTGTCACATCTGCCCACCTGTAAATGTTACCTGACCTTGGACGAGCCAGTATATAACGTGGATGTTCACGCATCATCTTGCGCACGTGGCTAATCCCACGATATTAAGTATTGGGATGGGGGGCTTAATTTGGGCCCAAGGCCAAGGGCAACAAGTAAAATATATTTAGAATATGCATGAACAAAGTTACTGTTCTTTTTTTAACAGAATTGGTATCAAATTGCAAAGACCTGTAGTGATATAATACATTTCCATAAAATTAAAACTACTTAAGACTGGGTTCCCATATATCTATTGCACTAGCAAGATCGATCTAACTCCGAGGGAATTCCTCGCTAAATTGCATTCAGTTTAAGCGGTCACGCACACTGAAGCTGCTAGTGGGGTAATTAACTTTCATGTACGCTAAAACTGAATGCAATTTAGCGAGAATCCCCGCGGAGACAGATAGATCCTGCTAGTACGACATGATTATGGGAATGGTCCCTAAGACAGAAGGTTGTCAAGATGAACGAGGATATTGATAGTTAAAGTAGGTAAATAGAAGAATGAAAGGTGGGAATGTGAGAGATGATAAGTAACTTCTACCAGAGTCACATATTGATTTCCACTAGATATTCACAGATATGTCTCTGGCTATTCTAAGACACAATGTTGTACTGTCTCAGAAAAGTTCATGTAATTAGATAGAGACATACCGGGTATCTTTGAAATCTGTGGCCCTGGTAAAAAAAAAAAAAAAAAAAAACGAGAAGAGCTAATGGGGACCAACCTAAATAGACCAACAGACTAGCAAACGGTCGAGAATCTACGTGATATGGAGTTATCTTTACAGCGAAAAGGATGAAATTATATGCGCCAGGAATGTCTTGCATTGTAAAGTGCATAATGCATTGCAGCGGAGTGACTTCTCACGTTCTGTTTTCGTAATCTAGCGGGTATTACAGGATATTTAAGCATAGCTTTTCCGGGCATATATCTTGTAATTTAGGCATGATTATGACAACGGTAATGGCTCCAAATAACAATAATTGCTGATTAATAGCTTTGTTGTTTTCCTTTCGACAGCGTTTGAGGGAAACCTAAATGATACAATAAAAATTATTGCGTGCAGCACAGGATAGTTTAAACAGTCTTTTAACCTAAGCCTCTTCTTGCCTCTACGCCTCGGACTATCCTTACCTTGAAGCGCAAGGCAACCGGTTGGTGAACAAAACTATGTATAAAATAAATACATGTCATGCATATGTTAAGCTGTAGAAATTGCAGTATCTGACATGTTCTTGTCCATAAAATCAGTTATTCATTAAAAAGACAACATTCCGTATTTTTGCAGAAATTTGGTTAAAAACATTTTGGATCAAAAACATTTTCTGCTTTCCGCCAAACATGTTCCCTCCCATACTTGAACTCATTTTTACTCCACAAGAAAACGATATTCTAGGAAAAACGATATTCAAATTGAAAAGGCTATTGAGCGAAACTTTCTCGGCACTCTGCCGTATATATATATATGCATTAACAAACAATTTTTCATGGTGTTCTGACCCACCTGTTTTTCTCGATGACTAGATTGTGGGCAGATAATCTCATTTTCGTTGCCACGATTCTGTCCTCCTCCTTTACTGACATATTGTACCTAGGATATATGCTTATAGGCTAATATAAAAAAAGCAAACTTTTGCTACCTAGAGAATTCTCATTAGATGTCTGTCTTTATATGTTATTAATTAAGTTTTCAAGCAGTTGAAAAATCCTTTAAAATGTTTTGAAATGATATAAGAGAAACCAAAACTACATGTATAAAATTATCCAAAGATGGAACTTCTGTTTTCAGATAAAATCTTGAATACTGTACTTTTCAACAAATATTATGTTCGAAAAATCAGACTCAATAAAAGCTATCTCTGCCTTGCACTTGCCCATTAGTTTCTCAACCTTGCAGCACACCACAAACCCATATAATACACTTCCGAAATCGTCTGCAAGACTGATAACAATTGGTAGATTTGAATATTGTTAATTTTAAATATCTGTAGAGTACATTACAATTTAAATGCAAAGACATAGAATATGATGCATTTGCAAAATAACAAATTGAACTTACAAATCCTTCTCTTTTACTCTTTGATACGTGTTTGCGTCTGGTGTAGCGTGATCAATATCATGTAAAAGTGCCGTTGTGGTGGCATGTCATAAACAGGTAGGCCTAAATTGTGCAAAATGAGAGTCGTTTCTTTATTTGATATGTGTGTGTGTGTTTAATGCAACCCAGGACTCTAAGTTTGATGGCCCCAAGGTGCGACAGTTGATGTCATTTCTATGTTAAATGAAAACTAGATTATTGCCATGCTATGTATCTTCTGTTTTTTTTTAAGTTCAACAACAAGCAAATAAAACTACAGCATCAACTGTAAATGAGCTGCCAGTTATCAATTTAAAAGTTTTAACCATTCGTTATTATGTCCAAGTTTAACTTAAAAGGTTTTGTTGTTGAACTAATGGTGCACCCTGAATTGCATGCGTGGCCTGGAATCTCATTTTTGAACCTATTTGAACCTATTATAGTGCGAAATAAACAAACACTAAAATTCTTCCAGCATACTATAGGCCCTTCCTCTCTTTTGTCCTATTTTGACAGAAGTATAGTAACACGCTAAGAAAACAATAAAATTGCTTGCAGAACTGGTGAATTATATAATAATATAAAAGATTTATGAAATATTAAATTAACCATCAAAAGTTGTACTAATAATCACAATACGTTGTAAAAAAATTAAAACAATCAAATCTTGCCACAAAAATGTATTCTCCTTGATATAATCACTGCTGAGTGTAGCAACATTTTAAGTTCCAGTGGTACTATGATTTAGGTGTTACACGTAGCTCAAATGTAAAAAAAATAAATAAAGCGATAGCATATAAAATATAGTGGTCTTTTATTTTCCAAAGTCCACCTAGCGGCAGCCTGGTTACAGATTATCACCCGCTGTAAGCTCTTTCCTGTAAGCGCGAAGGGAGTTAACATCGAACCCCCTCCCCCCATAATCTGCAACTCCTTCCAGTGCACGTTCTTGGAATGACCCCCGCTAAAACTTGCTGCACCTTAACTCCTTCTACCCTCTGATGTCGGGGCCCCACTAAAACACAAAAAAAAAACCACACTGTCGCCTCCCTCCCCCCACTGTAAAATAAATATAACAAAGCAACGGGGTGAGCTTATAATAACTACAGACCCCTTTTGTAATTTAAGACACCGAATGAATGCTAACATATATTCTTCACAGTACTTTGAGTGCTTTCATTTTTGACCGCTCTCAATGATTGCTTATTGTTCCTATCAATCCGTATTAATGCGAAATAACTACAGTATCCTCATTTTCCTATGTGCATCGATTTATCATGCGACATTTCGCTCACGAGACCAGTTGAATGGCGGCCTTAACACCAAACCTGTAAAAAAAACTCCTAAATAACCACGTGACCGTTGTATTGTTGATTCTCTTTTGTGTTCGATATCGTTTCATTCTTTCACGTCCTTGCCTTGACGCAGGACGCCATAATGCGTCGTACATGTAACTTTGACTATCATGTTAATGGGATGAATTTCCCTCCTCTGATTTAAGGGACGCTTAGGGATACCTGTCGGTCATCAGAAATCAACCTGACACCACCAATCGGTATTAGCAGTATTAGAGGACTGACCTCATTATATTGATAAGGATTTGGAGCTTTGCATAGGCCTATGTAAAAGACTGCAAACACTGTGTCGAACTTAAAGTTGGCGTGTTGCTGAGTATAGGAGCAGTTAATTCCACTGAAGTTTAATTTGTGTTTCGATAACTGAATTTACGATCAAGTCAGGAAAGAGAGGATAGCGACATCAGGTAGGCCTACATGTATAAGTCACACTGATAATATAGGTTTTGTTTCATGTTAACACTCTGATACCCAGGCGGCATTCTTGCTGTTTGTGATAGCTTGCGACCTACATAATGACTTTACGAAACAAGGTGTATGGAGAACGTTTTATTCAGAGCAGCAACAGAATTATGAACACAAAATATTAATTATGCGAGTTAATAAAATGATTTATATTAATAAACCATATAACAAGTATGTCATTCTTTTTATTTTCAGATAAAATGTTGGAAAACGTTCGACGCAATCATTTCCTTGTCCTATTTATTGTAATGGTATGTTTGCTGGTACCTATGTTGTACCTGTCAAACGTGTGTGGTATAAATTCATCTGTAAAATGTTGGCTGATCAATGATGCACCAAAACCCAGACCCAAGTTTATGGTCAACAATATTAAAAAGATGCCGGAGTATATTCCAACCAAGCTTAGTGACTTCAAGCTGGCATCGCAATTGGAGGTTTTGAAACAATGGGAGGATGACTATTTCTCAAAGGTTCTCAAATATCCCCAAATAACTGTTTTAGTTCTAAAGGCTAATCCAAATGACCCAATATCAAATACGCCAATCGATAAAGCGTTTAATTGGACAGGATCAAAACTTATGTGTAAGAATTTACAAGACCCACCAAAGAAAAATTTTCTTCATCTGTACAACAAGTCTTGCACTACAGACTTGTCAGCTGCATTCAAGCCAATCAAATTAGAAGAGTTTTATTTTAAAAACCCGGAAAGATTAGACTCAAATCGTAGACCTCGTGTGGCAACATTCTTGACTAAAGTGTCAAGAGGCCTGATAACAGCTAATCATGGGCATGTAATTAGTGCTAACTTTAAAATTGTTGCTACACAGTGCAATTATCCAGACTTGGGGAAACACCCCCCTGCTAACCTTAAACCTCCAACTAATGTGGAAGACACTGTGTTTGTATTGTCCCAGTATTGGGGTACTAACATCTTCCACTCGATGATGGAGGAGTTTACACGAGCAAGTTTCTATATCAACTTCCTTAGAAGACACAAGGACATCAAAATACACATTTATAATGTTGGGATAGTTAAAAATATTTTGAAACACCTTGGAATTGACCCCTCCAGAATAGTCTCAGGGCACGTGTGGGCCAAGACGATATATCTCCCAGAAGGTACAACATGTGGAAGAGCCAGACCTATACATGCTCAATTCCTCTCCAAACACCTCAGACAACAAATTGATGAAAAGTTTCATCAGAATGAAAGAAACAGTGTGGTTTTAATCAAAAGAAACCCTGGGGCTTTAAGACACTATTCCCACCACACAGAGTTACAGAATTTCATGGAGAAATTTGTCCCAGCTCTAGGTTTCAGATTTGAATTGTTTACTGATTCACCATTACCTTCTTTCAATGACATAGCTGCCATGTTTAATCGTGCAGTAATGGTGGTTGCCCCACACGGGGCAGGTCTGTCCAACATGCTGTTCTCAAAACCTGGAACATTTATTGTGGAATTGGTTTGTAATTGGATTCATATAAATTTCTGCTATCAAAATTCTGCCCATATCCTTGGACATCGGTGGCATGGAATCTCTGGTGTATCTGGCTGTGAAGGTGTCATCGACCTACCAACAGATGAAATAGAGAAATCAATCAAATTCTATCTTACATGGATTAAAGAACATAGAAAAGAATGGGAAAAAAGTGTTGCTCCTCCAAACAAAAATTATTACCTTACCTGGAAAATTGAACATGTTGGCAATCTTACTTTTACAGATTTTATTGAAAACACAGATGACTGGTTGAAAATGCTGCAACCATAACAACGGTCAATTAATTATGGGCATCATGATAATCTGTGCTTAGTTTCTCTAGTATATAAGGAGTAGATATAAGTTCTTTAATGTGATATTACAGCATATACATGTTAACTATACAGTATTACTATTTAATACTACATGTATACTATTTGCAGAGCTGCAATGCTCAGTTATCTTTTTTTAAAGTTTCAGTTTACCCTATTTTTTCTGGGATTTATAACTATATTGTTTGGTAAATTATATTAGAATTTTTACTAATGTAAAATGAATTGTATAATAACCCAGAGGAGAAATTACGTTGTTTCAATGTTAAAGCAATGTTCAAGGTAAGCAATATTGAGATGTTGTCATTAGTTTGCCAGGCTTATAGGTAACAAAGTTTGATCAATATCAAATATGTAACAGTTTGTTTTCAGTTTTAAGAAGTCAGCAACTTGTTTTCAGTCTTAAGAAATCAGAATGATATGGATTTAAAAAAAAATTCTAACAGGATTTTTATTCCTGTTGTAAAATTCTCAACCTCGAATTGGTCACTTATGCTTCCCCTTAGCAAATTGGATACATCAACTCAATTACAGTCATGTCAGAATTTCTGATAAATTGAGATTCCTTCTTGAAGTTATGATGGCAAACTAATTGTTTAATGTTTGTTTCTGGGGTGTTTCTGGAGACTGTGTGGTGAAAGCAATTGCTCATGGCAGCAGATCAGCCCATTTGCCATTCACTGTGGTGTCAAAACCACCCAGTGGTTCTGAAGGAAAATATGAGGATACAGATGATTGCTTGCTACAGCCTATATACTGATAATGACCATTATATTATACGGCAGTGCCCAACTTAATTGTTCCAGGCCAAGACAACCATTTCTTTTTTTTTTTTTTGAGAAGTTGAGCAAATGGACTGCAGGGCCTGTTTAATTTCTTGATTTGTATCCTATAGGGCAGTGTTTGGATACTCAATACTGGGCTGTATAAAAAAAGGGAACATTCCCAGACCCTATTGTACTGTACTAACTGTGGATCCCTCTTTTCTCGCTTAATTTCATTCAACTTAAGCAGCTTAGATGTCTGTCACGCCTACTGAAGCTGCTAGGGCATGATCATCTGTAAATGTCGGGTTGTAAAATTTGAGAGAAATGACATTTCAGGTATTTTTATTTGATTGATTTAATTACATTCATGTCCATTTGACCTTAGCTATCATTTTTTTTTTGTTGTTCAATTAATTTCACTTTACAATTGAATACCTTTTGACCAAATTACTTGGAACGGAATTTTATTTCTGTGAGAATTATAGTTGGACATATTTTACACCATTCTGGTCCCATTTCAAGACTGACCTTGTAACACGTACATGACTTTGACCTCTGATGACCAAAAAACTATTATCCTTTAATTTCATGACTTTAATCTGGCACTTTAAAGAGAGGCTTTATAACTTTATAACTTTTATCATATAGTATGCATAATGGAAGTTACATTGGCACTTTTTGAAATTTTTCATGAGAAAAAAAAAGAAAAAAAAAAAAAAAAAAGAAGAAAATGTGTATTTTTCCACTCAATGACTCCTATGAAAAGGCTATGGGAGTACAAGTCCTGCAAGTAGTAAGGTGAATGCTAGTTTCAAAAATTATCAATTTTCACCACAATTTTCACCACATAACTTTCAAGTTATGTTTCCACATAACTGTCAAGTTCGAAAATCAGCATGATCGGGCCATTTTTGGGGAAGTTATGCTGTTTTTTCACTTTTTTCAGCATTTATGTAGCACCGATAACACGATAAGTGGAAAACCGTGTTACCTTTTGGCTTGAAACTTACAGAACTGATGAATATTCATAATATGCAGGTCAAGTTCGAAAATCAGCCTGATCGGGCCATTTTTGGGGAAGTTATGCTGTTTTTTCACTTTTTTCAGCATTTATGTATCACCGATAACACAATATTTGAAAAACCGTTTTACCTTATGGCTTGAAACTTACAAAACTGATAAATATTCTTAATACGCAGGTCAAGTTCGAAAATCAGCATGATAGGGCCATTTATATTGAAGTTATGTAGTTTTTTCCCTTTTTTCAGCATTTATGCAACACCGATAACACAATATTTGAAAAAACATTTTACCTTTTGGCTTAAGCATATCTTTCAAGTTTGCATCATTTTGTAACATTTCTGTGTAGTGTTCATAATGCTTTAATATTCTGAGAGTACAAATAAAGACATGCTGTTTGATTGATATTTGTTTTATTGATTGTTATACTAACAAAATGCATGAAATAACCCTAAATAGATTGGGTAATATGCAGCATGTCTATCAGGCCCGTGGCCAGCAATTTCAAAAGGGGGGGGGGATCTTTTTTTTNACATTTCTGTGTAGTGTTCATAATGCTTTAATATTCTGAGAGTACAAATAAAGACATGCTGTTTGATTGATATTTGTTTTATTGATTGTTATACCAACAAAATGCATGAAATAACCCTAAATAGATTGGGTAATATGCAGCATGTCTATCAGGCCCGTAGCCAGCAATTTCAAAAGGGGGGGATCTTTTTTTGAAAAAGTGGGCCATTTTCCATAAAAACTTAATGTATCTAGATATAATTTTACCTAGAGTGGACCTTTTCCCAGCAAAAGGGGTGGTTCTTTCAAACCCCCTGGCTACGGGCCCGTCTATTCATGACTTTTTTACCTTTCTACGAAGTATTCACAATGCTTTAATATTTAGAGAGCATGGATAAAGACATATTGTTAGTTTGATATGTGTTTCTGTGGTAAATTTGTGTTTCCAGCTGTGTACTGACGGCATTCCTTCACTTAAGCAGCATTTTTTTTTTTTTTTTTTTTTTGGACTGTTTTTTTTTTTTTTCGCCCTCTCGCACCGATTTTGGGGTCCCCAGAGGATGTCATCCATAAAAATAAAAAAGTGTGGCCTAAGTGCAGATAGTCAAGATCACCTCTAATGCAATCTATATTTGCATAAGTGAACAGTTAGTTGTTTGTAGGGTCAGAGGTCCAGCTAGATGAGATGACAGGTACCTGGACTTCATGTTGTCTACCTGACACTGTGTGAACAGTTAGTTGTTTGGAGGGTCAGAGGTCCAGCTAGATGAGATGACAGGTATCTGGACTTCATGCTGTCTACCGGACACTGTGTGAACAGTTAGTTGTTGGAAGGTCAGAGGTCCAGCTAGATAAGATGACAGGTACCTGGACTTCATGCTGTCTACCTGACACTGTGTGAACAGTTAGTTGTTGTAGGGTCAGAGGTCCAGCTAGATGAGATGACAGGTACCTGGACTTCATGTTGTCTACCTGACACTGTGTGAACAGTTAGTTGTTGGAGGGTCAGAGGTCCAGCTAGATGAGATGACAGGTACCTGGACTTCATGCTGTCTACCTGACACTGTGTGTAATGGGAAAATTCTGATGCCACATAATAGGTAACCTAGGTTATATTGTAATGTATCATTATCTTAGGCTATGTAAGAAACAGATATATTGCTGATCCTTGATAGGACACAGATAGAAATTCTTTTGTTTATCTATGTTGAGCTATTCTTTGCCACGCCTTACCAGGTACATCTCTGAGGATGGCCACATTACTCAACAGACACTTTCATAGACTCGCCTTTCAAGAAATCGACGCCTTCAAGAAAAATCGACGCAAACTGGAAGTATGTGTTTTTTTGCACTGTTTTTCCTGTCATGCCCATTGTAAACAGTGTTGTCAAGTAAAAAGAAGCGTCTGATACAAAGTATCAAACGCCTCATTCACATGCTTGCTTGCGATGCGTCCAGTACACTTTGTTTACATTAACTAGTCGAGGTCAGAAATGTACAGTGTTTTTCTGTCTAAATATGCAGTTTTTAATTTTGATAAGTGAATTTTGATTCTTTTATCTACATGTTCATTTTCTGAACATTTATATAAACTACGAAATATTTCCCATCGGAAAATCACCCAGCAGCTTTCCAAGTACAAGTGAGTGTTGTAATGATGCACTTCCGATTTTCGTAGAGATCTTGAAGGGATTAGCATCATGGTTTGCTGCATGCACATTTAAAGCATTCCATTTCAAAATATACGCAACTGCTGGGATCGAAATTTACAACACTTATTTTTCAGATGATATTACACCTATGTGCATACAGTGTAATTTGTGAAATCGTTGAGACAGTGGAGAATATATATATAACTCGTGCTTTATTTCAACGTTCAGTTCAGTTAACAATTGACCATTCATATCTCTCATGTCGGTACAGCAAATTAGCAAGGTACATAATCTAGGAAAGAAAACAATAAATAAATAAAATAAATAAATAAATAAAGGAAACTATATAAATATACATGTGCATCTGAACATTTAAATTACTTTCATCAAATACATAGCTGTATTATACTAGATATATTGAACATTACATTAAGTTGGCTGTATATAGCGAGACTTGAATCTGTTATATATATTCAATGAGCACAAATAATATGAAATTTAATTTATAGTGCAATTACAGTTTTTATAGTATAAAAATGTGTGGACCACTGTGGTAAGTTAAAACAGATAAGATCAGATAAATATAATGGTCCTTGTGAATGGATTGCCTTAAAAATAATACAAAGTACTTTAAAATCAATCCTCTGCTTCACAGGCAGCCAGTGTAATTCTTTCAGAATGGGAGTGATATGGTGTGTACTATTACTGTCAGGCGTCACATTGCCAGGTGTCATCCTGTCAGCTGTCTCACAGTCTTGTATAAAATGTCTGTTCCTTCAAAAATTGTTTCTCTTTCCAGGTTCCCTCTGTGTATGACATGATGACATGGTGGCTTCTAGATGAACAGAATCCAACTGCATGGCTTTAAAGTGAACAGGAACAGACACCAGCAGGAGCATTCCTTTGTCTCACCCTCCTGTACAAAAGGATAAAGTTTTAGGATAAATGGAGTTTGAAGAGTCAGAAACAGAAAACAATGGTAACAGGTAATTGCATGAACTTCTTCAAGTTTCTCCCTGAATAAAAACTCCAGTATTACTTTTTGTGTTTTTTGGGGTTTAATTAATTTTGTTTTATCAGTAACTGTTATTTCCAGCTTCCCTCACTTTATTTATCACAAAAATGAACTTCAACCTAAGTTACAGTCAACTGATGTGCTAATCTCTGATTTTACTGCTGTAAGGCTTTATTTTTGCAAATTTCACGAATATTGAAGCAGATTAGGCATTGTTCACATTGTTATAATTTTTTTCAGTATGGAAATAGTGCCATTCTCTGAAGTCTAAGCTGTCACCAGTACTAGTATCCTCCACAAAGTAAGTACGTTTTAAATCTGTTACAGTCCAGTCACCAAATTAGGTGTCTCATTTGCCAGCTAGTACACCATGATTTGGAATTTTGTTTACAACTGGTTTCTTCAGTTATAAAGGGATAACAACTGTTAGTTTTGGTCAAAAATGGAAATTTCCTGGAGTAAACTGCAACTTTCCATACTTACCAATGGTTAATGAATCCATTTCTTCATTCAAAGTTAGTCCATGTTTCTTTTTCTTAATATTTTATGTATTACGGCGGTATAGCCATCTATGAAGGACCAAGTGGTCTGATGGAAAGCAAAAATTCCAGAATAATTGCAATAGCCGCTGTTTTAAAATGCAATTTTAAATTATATTTCTATCAGTGAATTTATTGTAAAATATTAACTTACAAGGACAGTTGTTATCCCTTTAAGATAACGTGTCCCATCACAAACCCACTGTTCCAGTCAGCCACTTGTGGTCATGAAGATGTCTGGAGATGTCACCAGAAGACTCCCAGCATGGCTTTAACTCCATAGAAACTTCCCTGGACCCAATTGATATGGGGTTCACTGTAGTTGATGTATTCAAGACATTTGTTTGCAATATTACCTATATGCATATTCATATTCCTGTTAGCTATAACATTAGCAGCTACTTTATAATCAACATTTGTAAGTGATAGAGGATGGCAGTTTTTTAAACACATTTCTAGGTAAATCCGTTTTTGGTATCAATACAGTCAGCCCTTTGCTTTGTGATTAGATCAAGAAAGTTGGCCTTTAAGTCAACCCTCAAGATTTGCAGATCTAAATACAATCTTTTTAGAATATAGCTCACTATAATACTGATTTATCACCTGTTGAATTTTTGTTTGTTCTGTTATAACTCTGTTTTCTGATGATTTGAGGGCAATTATACACTTGTTTTTTGCTCTTGCATTCTCAAGTNTGGCCTTATCATGCGACATTTCGCTCACGAGACCAGTTGAACGGCGGCCTTAACCTGTAAAAAAACTCCTAAATAACCACGTGACCGTTGTATTGTTGATTCTCTTTTGTGTTCGATATCGTTTCATTCTTTCACGTCCTTGCCTTGACGCAGGACGCCATAATGCGTCGTACATGTAACTTTGACTATCATGTTAATAGGATGGATTTCCCTCCTCTGATTTAAGGGACGCTTAGGGATACCTGTCGGTCATCAGAAATCAACCTGACACCACCAATCGGTATTAGCAGTATTAGAGGACTGACCTCATTATATTGATAAGGATTTAAAGCTTTGCATAGGCCTATGTAAAAGACTGCAAACACTGTGTCGAACTTAAAGTTGGCGTGTGGCTGAGTATAGGAGCAGCTAAGTCCACTGAAGTTTAATTTGTGTCTCGATAACTGAATTTACGATCAAGTTAGGAAAGAGAGGATAGCGACATCAGGTAGGCCTACATGTATAAGGCACACTGATAATAGGTTTTGCTTCATGTCAACACTCTGTTACCAAGGCGGCATTCTTGCTGTTTGTGATAGCTTGCGACCTACATACACACTTGGCGAAACAAGGTGTATGGAGAACGTTTTATTAAGAGCAGCAACAGAATTATGAACACAAAATATTAATTATGCGAGTTAATAAAGTAATTTATATTAATAAACCATATAACAAGTATGTCATTCTTTTTATTTTCAGACAAAATGTTGGAAAACGTTCGACGCAATTATTTCCTTGTCCTATTTATTGTAATGGTATGTTTGCTGGTGCTTATGTTGTACCTGTCAAACGTGTGTGGTATAAATTCATCTGTAAAATGTTGGCTGATCAATGATGCACCAAAACCCAGACCCAAGTTTATGGTCAACAATATTAAAAAGATGCCGGAGTATATTCCAACCAAGCTTAGTGACTTCAAGCTGGCATCGCAATTGGAGGTTTTGAAACAATGGGAGGATGACTATTTCTCAAAGGTTCTCAAATATCCCCAAGTAACTGTTTTAGTTCTAAAGGCTAATCCAAATGACCCAATATCAAATACGCCAATCGATAAAGCATTTAATTGGACAGGATCAAAACTTATGTGTAAGAATTTACAAGACCCACCAAAGAAAAATTTTCTTCATCTGTACAACAAGTCTTGCACTACAGACTTGTCAGCTGCATTCAAGCCAATCAAATTAGAAGAGTTTTATTTTAAAAACCCGGAGAGGTTAGACTCAAATCGTAGACCTGGTGTGGCAACATTCTTGACTAAGGTGTCAAGGGGCCTGATAACAGCTGAATTCGGGCATGTAATTAGTGCTAACGTTAAAATTGTTGCTACACAGTGCAATTATCCAGACTTGGGGGAACACCCCCCTGCTAACCTTAAACCTCCAACTAATGTGGAAGACACTGTGTTTGTATTATCCCAGTTTTGGGGTAATAACATCTTCCACTCGATGATGGAGGAGTTCACACGAGCAAGTTTCTATATCAACTTCCTTAAAAAACATAAGGACGTCAAAATACACATTTATAATGTTGGGATAGTTAAAAATATTTTGAAACACCTTGGAATTGATCCCTCCAGAATAGTGACTGGACATGTGTGGGCCAAGACGATATATCTCCCAGAAGGTACAACATGTGGAAGAGCCAGACCTATACATGCTCAGTTCCTCTCCAAGCACCTTAGACAACAAATTGATGAAAAGTTTCGTCAGAATGAAAGAAACAGTGTAGTTTTAATCAAAAGAAATCCTGGAGCTTTAAGACACTATTCCCACCACACAGAGTTACAGAATTTCATGGAGAAATTTGTCCCAGCTCTAGGTTTCAGATTTGAATTGTTTACTGATTCACCATTACCTTCATTCAATGACATAGCTGCCATGTTTAATCGTGCAGTAATGGTGGTTGCCCCACACGGGGCAGGTCTGTCCAACATGCTGTTCTCAAAACCTGGAACATTTATTGTGGAATTGGTTTGTAATTGGATTCATATAAATTTCTGCTATCAAAATGCTGCCCATATCCTTGGACATCGGTGGCATGGAATCTCTGGTGTATCTGGCTGTGAAGGTGTCATCGACCTACCAACAGATGAAATAGAGAAATCGATCAAATTCTATCTCACATGGATTAAAGAACATAGAAAAGAATGGGAAAAAAGTGTTGCTCCTCCAAACAAAAAGTATCACCTTACCTGGAAAATTGAGCATATTGGCAATCTTACTTTTACAGATTTTATTGAGAACACAGATGACTGGTTGAAAACACTGCAGCCATAACTACGTTCCATTGTAGCTGACGCAAGGAAAATTCTAGAAATACATCTGATGACAAGATGAAACGATGTATATTGTAATTGCAGACAATTAGAGAAACGTAGCTATTACTTTATATGCTTATAGTTAAAGGATTCTCTTACTGAGGGGTTTCAATCCTCGTAAAGACATTTGTCCTGTCTATTCAATTCTTCAACAAGCTTTAAATTACGACTGTCCCTTATATAATGAAAATAATAATAACAATTTTATTAAAAGATATATCAACCAAAAGGTTGAAGTACATGTACTGGTTTAGAATGAAATTTACAAATGTACAAATTAAAATGTTTACATAAAATAAAGGATACACAATAAGACCAAAATGAGTTGGAAAATAAATAAAGCACAGGCCTCTAAAATTTTGCTAAAACAAAAGGGAATATTATAAAGGACATAGGGGAGACCGGGGCTAGTTGGACCCCGGGGTAAGTTGGCCCCCCATCAATTTATGAAAAAGTAACTACGAGGTAAAAAAAAATAGGCCACATACTCTTGTAAAGTGACCGTAGCCTACAATGCTAAGGAAGTGTCGGACGTTAAAAAGTTTTACTTAAGCGGTGAGTGGAAATAAACGATTTTTGTACCTAAAAGTAATTTTATTTAAGAGATTTAAAAAATTTATTTTCATAGGCTTTTGATCGAATATAATATATGTATAGGGCTGCACGATTTTATTTATGAAGGTTTTGGGGTCAAAACCTTAGAAGGTCGGGAATGATGTTTTAACGATTTTATTTATGCAGTTTACTTCTGAATGTTCTGTAGTATTTTTACCTTTAATGCTATGGTTTAGAGCTAGCATGTACACCTCAGGTAACATGTATAGTACACCTGAAGCCAGACCGCACCATCTTCAAGCATCCCGAAGATAAACGTTATGTAATAAAGTAAATATAAGGCAAACCTTCACTCTCACTTGATACACTGCAGTAACAAGTATCAATTAAATTATATGATATATTCTGTATATGTTTCTATGAAAGCTGAATCTATAAGTAAATATTAGTGGTAGTTTCTCGTAAGTGACTTTTAAGGAAATCTATCTTAACAGCACGTGGCTTGTAGGTATATAAAGTCCACACCCGCCAATTAATGTTAATTAGCACTCAAAAATCAGACTCTCAAAAATCCCGGCAAGTTGGGCCCCCCCTAACGTTAACTGCGTTTTTTTTTTTTTGTCAAATTGTCAGCCATCTGGCATTATATTTGAATATTAATGACGCTGCATACGTAGCTTAGTTCTACACTCTACCAGGGCAACTGATAGATTGGCTTCAGCCAAAAATGACCATCTATCTAGCTAGAGACATATGTGTGAATATCTGTAAAAGTCTATCAGTCGCCCTGGTAGAGGGTAGCTTAGTTCTTGGGGCTTACTTTGAAACCGGTTTTGCTACTCTTAACTCATATAGTTGGCTCTAAAAGGCCAAAAGTGTCTAACTAGGCCAACTAGCCCCGGTCTCCCCTACAATAACGGTGAGCTCCAAACTAAAACACAGACATCTAAAAGTTTGACAAGGAAAATGTGATAAAGGTGTTAATTTTGGTACACTCAGTTTTTACTGGCTATGTCTTAGTTTCTGTGTGGTTTACAGGTTAATAGGTAATAATAATAATAATAATAATAATAATAATAATATATTTATTTCAAGTCTAAAATCCATAAAATGTTCAATAGACTGTACAACATAAAATACAAAGAAGTTTATAGATAAAAATGGTTAAGATATATTTTATATACTCAGTAAATAAGAGCTAAACTAACTTAATTGTAATAAACAGTAATTTAAAGTAAAAAATCCAAGGTTTCTTTAAAATTGTAAAATTTAAGATTCATGAATAAAATGTCTTAAAAATATGAGTTTTTAATTTCTTTTTAAAAGATTCTTGTGATTCTATTTGTCTAATAAAAATTGGCAACTTATTCCACTCTACTGGTGCAGCTACACAAAATGATATGTCACCATATAATTTAACCTTGATTTTGGAACTTTCAGTAAAAGTTTGTCACCAGACCTCAGGGATCTTTGAGGGCTATAATGTTTGACTAGATCAGTTATATATGGTGGAGCTAGAGTAATCCACCTTATCTCTGTCGTTTGTTTTGGAAATTTTATTATTTGAAGAGTTCTGTGCGTCGCCCTTTTAAAGCAGCTATCTTTGGTTTAACTAGATCATAGATTGCATGAACCGGATCATAGATTGCATTATCTTTTACAACCAAAACAAAATGTCAAATATTCATTAAGGGAACAGGAGACATCCAAAAGACCTAAAATCAAAAACCAACCGATCAATGAGTGACTTTTTAATAAGTGCGATATACAAGTTTCAAAATTAACTGATAGACTTTTATTTCTTTTTTTACCTTGCATTTTAGTTATTTTGTTTTAAATTTGTTTACGTATGTCTTTTGAAATTCCTTTATTCTTACTCACTAGTGGTTTTATTCAACTTTGATGCAATGATTGTAATTATTCAACTCTCGAGTTGTAAGTTTGGTATTAATAATAACAATAATAATAATAATAATAATAATATATATATATATATATATATATATATATATATATATAGTGCATTGGTCGGAAGGTTCTACAGTGAACATTCGGACCAATGAACCTTCGGACTATTGCTACGGCCCCTATACGATGTAAACAATGCCGTGATGAGGTCTTACAGTGAGAGGAAGCCGTAGTACCGCTGAAATACCACCGGAGTACCTGGTGATAATGTATAAATCAGAAAATGCCAAGAAAAAGCTTGAAAAGTGCACCCCTACCCCACCCCCATTGTCAAGTTGTAAACATTGATCAGTCAAGCTTCGCCAGCATTAGCCAATGAAAACGCAGCAATTTTTTAACTGCAGTGTCACAATTTCTACGTTTGGTGAGAAAAGACTCAGTGGAAAAGACTGAACACTGGAACATTAATTTCGCGCCGACATGTCGTTCTGTAACAGTATGTTACATGGTCTTTACTTCATGTCATGACAAATTTTTAATTAAAGTCAAGGAGGTGTTTAGGGCAAGTTGCTGTTATTTACTTTGCGAGATTCCTTTTGATAGTCAGTGTTCACGCCGAGCATGTAAGTGTTGTAAGATTTGATCACCACTGTATGTACTAGCATTGCCCTGAGCTTGGGTGAGGCCTGATATAATATACTCTCTATACTCAGTACTCTCTATCCAGTTTGTTCAAGCAAAAGCAGAATTCTTTGCTTCTTACTTTCACTGTCAATGCCATAGCTGTAAGGACATACCTACTGAGTACATGTATCAAATTTAAGTAATCTACTTTTTTGTGCAACTATACATTTATACTATTACTGGTACATGTATCTTTACCAGTTACGCTTGCTAGAGGGTCTCATCCTTCGAGGATGTCATAATCCAACGTGTGCTGCTCCTCCTTTTTTGATTTAATATGGTATACTCCGTGTCACGAAACTGAGGGTCTGTGTGACAGAAAGTCCGCCCTTCATATAGTTATAATGGTTAGGGTTAGTCTGACTTTAGTGGGTCAAAATCAAAGGCGAGGCTCTCCTGTACATGGTAATAGGAAGCGGACTCTCTGTCACAGGGGACTTTTATACATACATCAAACTGATCAATGTGAAGTGAAGAAAAAATAAGCCATTCAATTATAGAGTGTCACTTTTCACATGAAAAAAATTCATATACCCACTGTAGCTTGCTGTAGAATCACATAAGTTAAATTCATACTAGTAATATAGATCAGAACACATTTTTACATACTGTGTGTAACAGTGTTTTTTCTTTTTCAGTGTAAGTATGTTAGAACGTCCTCGACATTTCCTGTACCTGCTTATTGCTGGAATAACTTCACTGGTGCTTTTGATGCATCTGTCAAGCTCTTGTGGTATAAACTGTTGGTTGAGACAGTTTGCACCTGGACCTAAACTAGAGTTTACTACTTTAAACTTCAGTGGGGTTATTCCAACCAAGCTTATTCAATTTAAGGTTGCCCCACGGCTGGACGTTTTGAGACAATGGGAGGATGATTATTTTACTAGAGTGCTTCAGTTCCCCCAGGTATCAGTTTTGGTTCTTAAGGCTAATCCAAAGGACCCTTTATCAAATACACCACTTGATAAAGCATTTGATTGGACAGGATCAGAACTTATGTGCAAGAACATTCAAAATCCACCAAAGAAAAATTATCTCCAATTTTATAACAAGTCTTGCAATACAGATATGTCAGCAGCATTCAAACCAGTCAAATTAGAAGAGTTTTATTTTGAAAACCCTGAGAGGTTAGACTCTAATCGTAGACCTAATGTAGTCACATTCTTGACTAAAGTGTCAAGAGGCCTGATAACAGCTGATCACGGATATGTAATTAGTGACAATGTTAAAATTGTTACTGAACAGTGTATTTTTCCAGACTTAGGGGAACACCCTCCTGCTAACCTTAAACCTCCAACAAATGTGGAAGACACTGTGTTTGTATTATCCCAGTTTTGGGGTAATAACATCTTCCACTCAATGATGGAGGAGTTCACACGAGCAAGTTTTTATATCAACTTCCTTAGAAGACGCAAGGACATCAAAATACACATTTATAATGTAGGGATAGTTAAAAATATTTTGAAACACCTTGGAATTGACCCCTCCAGAATAGTGACTGGACATGTGTGGGCCAAGACGATATATCTCCCAGAAGGTACAACATGTGGAAGAGCCAGACCTATACATGCTCAGTTCCTCTCCAAGCACCTTAGACAACAAATTGATGAAAAGTTTCGTCAGAATGAAAGAAACAGTGTAGTTTTAATCAAAAGAAACCCTGGAACTTTAAGACACTATTCCCATCACACAGAGTTACAGAATTTCATGGAGAAAATTGTCCCAGCTCTAGGTTTCAGATTTGAATTGTTTACTGATTCACCATTACCTTCTTTCAATGACATAGCTGCCATGTTTAATCGTGCAGTAATGGTGGTTGCCCCACACGGGGCAGGTCTGTCCAACATACTGTTCTCAAAACCTGGAACATTTATTGTGGAATTGGTTTGTAATTGGATTCATATAAATTTCTGCTATCAAAATGCTGCCCATGTTCTTGGCCATCGATGGCATGGGATTTCTGGTGTCTCTGGCTGTGAAGGTGTCATTGACTTACCAACAGATGAAATAGAGAACACCATCAAATTCTATCTCACATGGATTAAAGAACATAGAAAAGAATGGGAAAAAAGTGTTGCTCCTCCAAACAAAAATTATTACCTTACCTGGAAAATTGAACATGTTGGCAATCTTACTTTTACAGATTTTATTGAAAACACTGATGACTGGTTGAAAATGCTGCAACCATAACAACGGTGAATTAATTATGGGCATCATGATAATCTGTGCTTAGTTTCTCTAGTATATAAGGAGTAGATATAAGTTCTTTAATGTGATATTACAGCATATACATGTTAACTATACAGTATTACTATTTAATACTACATGTATACTATTTGCAGAGCTGCAGTGCTCAGTTATCTTTTTTTAAAGTTTCAGTTTACCCTATTTTTTTCTGGGATTTATAACTATATTGTTTGGTAAATTATATTAGAATTTTTACTAATGTAAAATGAATTGTATAATAACCCAGAGGAGAAATTACGTTGTTTCAATGTTAAAGCAATGTTCAAGGTAAGCAATATTGAGATGTTGTCATTAGTTTGCCAGGCTTAGGTAACAAAGTTTGATCAATATCAAATATGTAACAGTTTGTTTTCAGTTTTAAGAAGTCAGCAACTTGTTTTCAGTCTTAAGAAATCAGAATGATAAAGATTTTAAAATAAATTCTAACAGGATTTTTATTCCTGTTGTAAAATTCTCAACCTCGAATTGGTCACTTACGCTTCCCCTTAGCAAATTGGATACATCAACTCAATTACAGTCATGTCAGAATTTCTGATAAATTGAGATTCCTTCTTGAAGTTTTGATGGCAAACTACTTGTTTAATGTTTGTTTCTGGAGACTGGTGAAAGCAATTGCTCATGGCAGCAGATCAGCCCATTTGCCATTCACTGTGGTGTCAAAACCACCCAGTGGTTCTGAAGGAAAATATGAGGATACAGATGATTGCTTGCTACAGCCTATATACTGATAATGACCATTATATTATACGGCAATACCCAACTTAATTGTTCCTGGCCAAGACAACCATTTTTTTTTTGAGAAGTTGAGCAAATGGACTGCAGGGCCTGTTTAATTTCTTGATTTGTATCCTATAGGGCAGTGTTTGGATACTCAATACTGGGCTGTATAAAAAAAGGGAACATTCCCAGACCCTATTGTACTGTACTAACTGTGGATCCCTCTTTTCTTGCTTAATTGCATTCAACTTAAGCAGCTTAGATGTCTGTCACGCCTATTGAAGCTGCTAGGGCATGATCATCTGTAAATGTCGGGTTATAAAATTTGAGAGAAATGACATTTCAGGTATTTTTATTTGATTGATTTAATTACATTCATGTCCATTTGACCTTAGCTATTATTATTATTATTTTTTTGTTCAATTAATTTCACTTTATAAATGAATACCTTTTGACCAAATTACTTGGAACGGAATTTTATTTCTGTGAGAATTATAGTTGGACATATTTTACACCATTCTGGTCCCATTTTAAGACTGACCTTGTAACACATACATGACCTTGACCTCTGATGACCAAAAAACTATTATCCTTTAATTTCATGACTTTAATCTGGCACGTTAAAGAGAGGCTTGACCTCAATGAATTTATCTAGTTCAACTGAATTGTTTTTGGATCAGAAATGTCATTTTTGTATGTGTTTGGATGCAAATTTGACCTTGACATACAGTATTTTACCTGTTAAATACAATATTCAGAAAGGTGACCTCTTGTATGCAGTTCTCAATAGGTGCTAGAAAAATCATATAAAGTTCATTCGTGAAAGAATAAAGAAACAAAACATACATTTTTCACACTAAACACACATTACAACACATATGCAACAGAGACAATCTAGCATACAGTAGTCTCATTGGACATTAACAGCACTTAAAANGCATAACTACTAAAATAGTGGCCCGATCATGCCGATTTTCGAACTTGACCTGCGTTTTAGTAAGATTGATTACTCCTGTGAGTTTCATGACAACAGGCCTATCGGTTTTCCTTAAAATGTGTTAACAGGGTTGCATATATGCTGAAAAGTGAAAAAACAGCATAACTTCTACAATAATGGCCCGATCATGCTGATTTTCGAACTTGACCTGTGTTTTATGAATATTCATCAGCTCTGTAAATATAAAGCCAAAAAGTAAAACTGCCCTCCACTTATCGTGTTAACAAGGAAAGTGCACGGCGCCGGCATCGGCGACGCCATCGGCATCGGCGACGACGGCGACGACAGACGCAGGTGATGGCAATATGTACAGACACATCTGTGTCTGTACATAAAAAGGGGAGTGACAGAATACGTTGCACAAAATATCAGTAGTATATAATACACATAACACAAACTGATTAACATATATCGTCGCATATAAACAAACAAACCAGCTTATAATCATATATGAGTCACACCGGTGTAACATGAAAATCTGACTCCCCCCTCACAAAACTTCATAAATCTTATTTTATTTGAGTATATAACTTTTATCATTTAGTATGCATAATGGAAGTTACATTGGCACTTTTTGAAAATTTTCATGAGAAAAAAAAAGAAAAAAAAAAGAAAATGTATTTTTCCACTCAATGACTCCTATGAAAAGGCTATGGGAGTCCAAGTCCTGCAAGTAGTAAGATGAATGCTAGTTTCAAAAATTATCAATTTTCACCACAATTTTCACCACATAACTTTCAAATACTAACAAAATATATGTCACAATGCAAACCTTGTAGAAAACAATGGTTTGTTGACTAGATATAAAATAGGGCCTTTTGTTCATGAGAGTCCGAATCCCATGGGTATGAATATGAAGATTTTATATGATTTTTTTTTCATTTTTTGCACCCAATATTTTACCACCAAACTTTCAAATATTTCCAATATATATTCTTCATAAAGCAAACTTAAAGAAAAATGTTGAAATGATCACCAAATATCAAATAAATAGCTTTTTTATAGGGGAGTCATTGGGTGGTAAAATACACTTTTTTAAATTTCCTTATTTTCTCATTAAAATTTTCATCTGCAAACTAACAAAAAGTGCCAATGTAGCCTCCATTATGTATACTACAGTATAAAAGTTATATTCTCAAATAAAATAAAATTTCATAGGGGGAGTCACATTTTCATAATGAAAATTTGACTGGGGAGTCACATTTTCATAATGAAAATCTGACTGGGGAGTCACATTTTTGGGGAGTCACATTTTCATGGTATTTCATAATACCACAGTCACAATATACATTATTATGCCGATTGTCGGGACTAACAGAAAGCATCAATTACATTGTCATACAGAACAAATAAACGTACAATAACCTCCATAAACAAGCTGGTACAACAGGCAAGACTGACAATTGGGACTATCAAGATATATCTCGGATTCTTATATAAAGGCTTAGCTGTGAACTTAGGTACACAAAGATGTTAGACATACACTAATTGGCTATGACTCCAAGGCCTAAGGGATTGTCACACATTTACACTCGACACTTATTATATCGTTCTTTGTGATGTCAAAAAAAGAAAAGAATAAAGAAAGCTGACATTGTACTTTATGATATTTTAGTCCTTTTTTGAGATTGATCTTGATATTTAGGCATGACCTTGACCCCAGATGACTTCCAAACTTTTTTCAAATGAAGGGCCATGCGTTTGAACATTAGAAATGATACCTCTAACAAGTTTCTAGGTTACCGTTTCCATGATATGCCCACTTAAATACCCTCTGGGGGCCATTTTGGATTATGGCACTTTGCCATGGGTGGATTCCAGTGGGAAATTATCTGGGTTATATTAGCCCATAACTGGGCCATATTCAGAAACCTTTGCAAAATTTTTTTATCAACTTCAGTGGAAAAATTTGGTTCATTTACTGGACTATTACTTGAGATTTAAATAAACATGTCATAATTTCCATATATGTATTTCCCACAACTATGATCATTGTCATGACATGCTTCACTATACATTGCCAGTACGCAGGCGACAAGGGACTCTTTTTTTTTTTTCCTGGAACAGTTGTAAACAGTGCCTATACTTATACTTGAAACCGGTAGCCTGAGTGGACTCAAACCAGTTATATGATCATGTGATTAAGCCGAGTGATTAAAATACAGGTCGAGTTTGAAAAAATCCCGTTGATTGGACCATTTTTCCAAAAGTTAGGCTGTTTCTTTTAATCAACATTATTTTGAAATTTTAAAAATGCTAAATATCTCCCTAAGGAATTATGGGAAAAGTTACTTTTAAAGTTTGACCACAAGTCATATGTGGAGACTTTGAAGATGACCTTAGATGAGGCCTTTAACCTAAATCTTCAAATGGGCCAAATTTTGAAAAAAAAAAAATTCTGTGGAAAAATGTTTGTACCACTTTGCTTAAATATAATGATGAGAAGTTACACTTGGGGTCTTCTTTTTTCATCCCTGGTTCAGGGTCAATCATTGCATCTTCACTGGAGACGCAGCCATAAAATGCCATTCCTGAAAACTCTGTAATTTTGGAACCATAAAAGCTAGAGAGCTCATTTTTAGCAGTTTGTCAATTGCAACACTGTTTGTTTGTTTTTCATGTAGTTTATTTCAAAAAGGAATGCTCACTGATGAATTTTTTCAAAATATGAAATTTTCCTAAACTAGCAGTGATACACCCATAGTTACAATTGAAAGTCATTTTTTGGTGATCTTTATCACCCCATTTCCATAGATGTGGGGAGTCTCACTAGATAACTGTCAGCTTGGCTGGCTTAAGCGTCTGTATTGCCTACTAAAAGCTGTAAGGGGGTAATTAACTATGGTGTCCGCTCGGCTGACTGCAATTTAGCCTGAACCCCCAGGGAGTTAGGTCGATCTAAAACTTAATCTTTAGATCAATCTAAATCACTGGGAAAGCACCCTATGTGACCTTGAATTTGACTTACTTTCCCCCTACGAACTGTACTTTCGAGCCTTTATATCTCCAAAAGTGAGAAAATCACCCATGGTAACATTGCTATTGAACTTGAAAAGCAAATCATATTGGGAATCTTTTAATGTAACATTGAATTTGACCCACTTTTCCACATAAAATGCACTTTGCATATCAATTAGACCTTAGTACTTGTATCTGTACAGGAAAACAGATACATTCATATCTACCATTAAATTTGATTTATCTTGTTAAAATTTGGTGTTGATTTTGGTGTAAAGCATCAATCAAAATTGCATCAAAATTGACAAAATAACATATTTTGTGTATCATTCTTTGCTTTTATATCTGTACACTTTTTAGCTTTGCTGCTTGTAGAGTAACTGGTTTGTTGCACACTTAATTTTCTTGCACTTTCTTTTGACATATTAATGTGCCTCGACTTTCATGAAGAATGCATATTCCCATTCTTCTCAAATTTAAGTTTTTATTCACCTTTAATAAGTTTTCCATGTAATAAAATACAATGAAGTAAATAAAAAAGGGTAAAAATATACAATGAATGCACTGATGACAGGTACTTCAGTCTACTTTTAGTTAATTTCAACTGTCAGTTCTGTAAAGTATCAAATATACCCTCCAATGGCTCCTGGTCCCAGGGACCCATGATGTATTTTTCATTTTAAAATCAAAATGTTTATCATAATCAAATTTGAAGTTGATTTGTAATTCCTCTGCTTTTCATATATTGAATTTTGTCAATTATAACAGGGGTTATACGTAACCCAATGAGCTGAGGGTTGCTTCTTAGCTGCCTCACTGGATGTAAAAAGGGATTTAAACACTTTGCTTGTAGTTGGGTCTGACTGGATACTCTTAGATTTAACCTCTTTCTCACCCAACTTCCCATTGGATGTCTTTTTAAGTTCCTTGCCTGCTTTGTCATCCAGTCTGCCATTGGTCAACTTGCTAGATGACATAAATGTATCTGAAGTAGATACTACGCCAGGTTTACTTGTGCTGGGCAAATCCAATTTACTTCTTTTGTTATCTACAACCAAATCTGTAAAGCAAATAAGCATTCAAGTTTACAACTCCTCATATCTCTCCAATAACTAAATGCATTGATATCAAGCAAATACCAGTTTTAAGTAATCAGTGCTAATATGTAAACTGTATTTGTATCTGATCACACGTTTTCAATAACTTTCTTTTTCTGCATTTTTCTTGTTTTTGTTAAAACTGTTACATACCTTCACTGCTCCCAACTGCTGCAGATGCCTTATGTTTTCCTGATTTTTTGGCTTTCTGTTCATAGAAAGAATTTGAAAAAAAAATTTAATTAAAACATTTTATATGTCACCATTCTCTACCACTCTTCCTGGAACAAAATGCATTAATATGAACTGTCCAATAATATAATGAAAATTAATTATGCTTTTAAGAAAGTAACAACGTCTTAACAGTGCTTCACCCTCCACCTTCAATGTAAGTAATCAAAACTAATTCAATGACCTTTGTTTTTGATTGGAAAAGTAACCATTTCAATTCACTCACTTTCTCCAGCTTTGCTTGAAGTCTTCTGTGTTCCATATTCTTCTTCATTTGTTCAACTTCTTCCTCATTTCCATTCAATACCACAACATCATCACTTTTAAAAGGTTTCCCACACTGAAACCCGAAGAAGGTACATTATTTGACAAACCAATATATACTGAACAACCATGATCAGGTATTTGCATTAGACAATTACATAGCCAAAATTTTATTCCTGGAAACTTTAACAATTTTCTCTTATTCCTAAGATACAGCCTATTTAAAAACCATAAAGAGTGAGAGTGAGTTGTGTCAGTCATGCAGAGCACTTACTTTGTGGCAATTTTCTGACTTTACTTCCTTCATGGCTCTCTCAGAAACCACACAGCCACAGCTCCAGGGAAAGCAAAAACTGAAAAAGGCCAACCACTGAAGTAAACATGTCTTACAACTACAACGTTTATAACACAAAACTATTTCACAAATATATTTTACCAAAAAATTAAAGAAGGCTTAATGTTTTTTTTGTCCAACCCCTTAATACCTTGCTCATAACCTTAAGTCCTGAAGTTTTATAACAAATTTTCTCACAATAACATTTTGTATGTGCAAGCATAACTATTCATGCATGTTTGGCTCTGAAAATATGTGATAATGCACTCTGATAGTTTCACTATAGTTCATTAATATACAATTTGAGACAAAGAATGTCACAAATGTGTGCAAAGCATTCAAACAAGATAAAACCAAGGATGCTTGAGCCAGGACATTTTTGCATTCAAGACAAACCAAAGTAAAAACTAACTTGTATCTTCCATTCATTTCCAACCCCACCACTGGGCAAATGTATTTAGACAGTTGCATGTCTATGTACGCATTCCCCTTCTCAGCCACTTCCTTGGTGAAGGCAGGGTTCTCTGTCAATTTCAACTCTCTGACATCCTGGTATATTAATGGGTGGGACTTTATGTAAGCTCATACATACACCAAGTTTTGATTGTTAAACATCAAGATATATTTTCATTCAAGAGGTGTCATAAACAAATATCAAAATAAGTGAATTAATGCAAAATTGATACATCATACACCAGTTTTAGTCTGTTCATTCAAGGCTTGTCATAAAAAACAATTAAAGTAAATGAACTATTTTAAAATTGATACCAACTAGCCTGTTAAATACTGTTTAACTTTAAATTTTATAAACAGCTGATGGTTTTCCACTTTACAAAATACATATTCAACATATACAACTATAGGATGTGTGGTCTTCTTTTCTTCCAGTTGTTAATACCTTTAATCCTTTAATATGTTGGGAACTACTTGCTCCCTCAAATTTACTTTTGTCCAACAAAAATTCAATCACAGCTTCCTTGTTATATAGCCTGAAATGTACATAAACATTTTGATCAAATACAATCTTGCATTTGTCAACTACCAGACTCGGCACCGAGTGATCCTGAATTCACCAGTAGATTGGACCACACTACCTATTTTCAAGGTGTGTGACAGTACGCGCTTCGAAGTATCAGACTCTAAATTGTGCAAAAATGAGAGTCGTTTCTTAATTTGTTATGTGTGTGTGTGTGTGTGTGTTTAATGCAACCCAGGACTCATGAAACTGAGTTTGATGGCCCCTAGGTGCGACAGTTGATAATTCTATGTAAAACAAAAACTAGATTATTGCCGTCAGTATGCTCTTCGAAGTATCAGACGCGACACCACTCTTGCCTAGTACACGATGTGATTTAGCGATGATTCTGAGCGGGGTTGGAAAGTAGTGCATCTCATCTCAAAATTTGTTCCGGGACATGATACTGTGAAATGCATACTGACAAACACCTTGAAAATGGGTAGTGTGATCTGATCTACCGGTGAATTTGGGATCATTCGGTGCCGAGTCTGGTAGTGGAGTAGGCCTGATAGAAAGAAAGCAGAAAATATATGTTTAAATATCATTCTTGGGAAGTCTGAGGTAATATCCTTTGGTATTTCTTTTAAGTTACATGTATAAAACTAAATGGTGGTATTTGGTCGGGTTAAGTTGCAAAGAAGCATTTATAACTTTAAAGTAAGCCCATTGATATTTACTATTATCACAGATGTAACCTGAAACCTCAATATACCTGGACTTAATCACTTGTGCAATCTGCTCAAAGACATATGTAACTAACCTTCCAAGTTCACATGCCACAATTGGAGCTCGTAGTTTTTCTTGAGTAAGTGCACAATGTTGCCATTTTGCAGCAGTTGCCATGTCTTTATCTTTCTACAATGGAAATGTGGATTTCAAAAAAGGTTGTTCATATTGGGTGATAATTACATTGTATTTAAGTCCTACAAAGAAGATAAGTAATAAGACCAATTATCAAGATACACATAAGTCAGTGTATGAGTATGATCCAGTCATACTAAAATGTGCAATACAGCACAACACATAAGAAATTAATCTGGTCACGTGTAAACAGAAAAAGGTCATTCACAAGTAAATCAGGTAATAAAAAAGCTAAACATATCACAAGGTAATTAATATTGCTGATCCAGTTTAACAAATCGGTGCCATTTGTATATGTCAGGGTGTCTGTTATATAGCCAAGAAGAGCTGCTTGTGTAGAGTGGACAATATGGCTGACGATAAATAAATCATAAAGATTTGGTAAGTTGGATCAACTATAGTAATATATTTCACTTTCATATCACTACTTTTTTTGCAAATAACCAATTTCTGTGTTATCTTGTTACTGGACTCATTTGTTATTCACGGCTATATGAAAAGACAGTGAGATTATAGACAGTTAAGATAATTTTGTAATTGAATAAACCACTGCTGTGGTGTTAAAAAACTATCTTACAGAAAAAGACATGCAACAGATGAGAAATGATGATTTCCTTTAAAAGCACAACACACCCCAATACAGCACACTACACTGAAAAAAATGAGTCAAGTGGATGTGTTGCCTATTCTGGCGCCATATTGCGCATTTTAGGGAGTCCCGATAAATGATACATGGGTATAAATTAATTTGCTCTTTAATACACGCAGGTTAACAGCAAGAAAATTGGGGCCATAGCAATAGTCTGGAGGTTCAATAGTCCCAAGGTTCATTGGTCCGAATGTTCACTATAAAACCTTTGGACTATTGAACCCTTGATTAAAAAACCGATGAAAATATTACCATTTTTAGGACTTATGAACTTTCAGACCAATAAACCTTCAGACTATCGAGATGCCCCCTGAAAATTCATACGTTAGCACTCCTATTGACAGTGTGGCGTGTATCACTCGGAGCGAGAACAATCCATTCTGCTCATGCACACAAAGCGCAGGCAAATATGGGAGACTTCCGGTGTTTACAGTCCATCTCCATAGAGTCATCAATACATTCTTAGCCTATAATAAACCTGCGCTGTTGAGAACATACTGCAAATTCAAACATAATCTCTAGACGTTTTCATATCTTATAGATGTTCACCTCTACTGCGATTTCCCTCAGGTGGCCATATCAACACACTAGCCTAGTAAAATCAATACTAAAATAGTAGCCAGCAGCTGAATAACGATGGCCCGTCCACGGTAGGTTCATCCATGCATCGAACTGTATTTTGACACTGATTCTCTATCAAAATTATCAATTAACACATGAATTTTATCCCCATCATAGTAAATATATAATAAGGTAGGAAATGAACTAGCCGAATATAACAGTACAGGTGAATAACAACGGATCATTCACAGAACGGCTCATACACGCGTCTGCTGCGTGTACAGTCGGTCAGAACGGATGGTTCACGCAGAATGGACCGTACACGTAAGCACAGCCAGTACATATCAGAACCTTCAGTAGGAGTGCTAATGCATGAATATTCGTGCTAGGAGTTAGGTATATCACAATCCGCTAAGGGCGCTACAGTAGTAACTATCCAGGGGCAGTGAAGTATAAAACTGATATCGGCCTGCTGACAGCTCACCTACGGCACCCCTTTTTTATATCTCTCTTTTAGCGCCGCGTAAAAAAACTAATACAAGCCATTAACTAAATAAGCTGTAAATCAAAGAGAAAAATCCGGTCACATGATTTTCCCGTGTTGCAGTCTTTGAGAAGTTTCAGTTCAGGGCGTTTGAAGTTTTGCCTCGACAAAATGCTCAAAAATGTCAGGTAAATACTGGTTGGAATTTTTTGAAATTTATAATAAATAAAGTTTACGAAATTTGCAATATTATGTAGAAAAATCAGGAAAATTAAAATATGCGAAGTATAGTTTATTTGATGCGCAATATTTATAATACATGATCTGCACGGAAGCCATCCCAGCCATGTGCTTGTGCGGTCACCAATTTGGGTTTGTTTCCGGGACATTAGATTAACATAGAGCCCTAATTGGTCACAAGGAATTTGAGCTGCAGCTACAGCTGAGTGATCACCGCTGGTCAGTATTCACAGGTTTTTAGATGAAGAGTGTGGACACTTTTGGTGAATTTTTGCAGTTAAAAAACTTCAATATCTTTGTTGCTTGTAGGAATATTTAAAAAATTCCAAATGATTTCATCCGGTTTTTGCATTACCTTTCAGATGATATAAGTATTATAATTTTCTGATCAGTTTGAAAAATTTTCTGATATACCTATGATATACCTATAGGAGTTAATAATGGAAACATTTTTCTTCATAATGGCGCAGTTCAGCAATGAATTTCTCATTATCACTTACAAGCAAAATTGGGAATACTTTATTTTGCACTTTTCATAATTTCAACTTAAATAATAAGCTACTTTTGTAATTTAGTGATATTCACCTGCTCTGGTTTCTTTTTCATCCTAACCAATTCATCCCGTCGTGGAATCGTACCCCCATCACAACCCATGGTTGGTTAATGTAAATTTTACAGTCTGAAAATGTATTTTCAACCACAGAGACCTCGAAACGACGAATAATAACCGTGCAACTTGCTCACTGGTAATCGTCGCAAAATTTTGTACAATGAGCCGTTTTATATGTGGATTTTAGTTATCGTATAATTCTTATCTCTCCAGTCAAATTTTAAGTCATTTAAACTAATTTTTAAAAAATTGTAATTTTAATGTATTTTGAAAAATAAACAGTTTTTAATTATTTATCATAATTTTGCCGTTTTCCTTCGGAAATATACATTCGAAACCATATTTTAAATGTGCAAGAAAATCCGTTGCTGTCAGTGTGTGCGTAGCAGCAGACGGACACAGATTGAGGAGAGACTATCCTTATTGAACATCAGTCCAAAGTTGTAAGTAATTAGCCTGTAGTTTTCGCTTTCAGCCGACATTTATATTCTTTTAATTATCCATGCATAATTACGTAGTCACAATTTAGTAAGGATTGTATGGTAATAATCTTGACGAGGTTAGGTGGTGTTGTCTGTACAGAAAAGCGCTGACATGGGCAGTGTGTTGTAAAGACTAAGGGGATGAACATGCATGGTTTTATAAAGTTTTATACTGTAATTTATTACATGTCTACTTCCTAAACGGTTTCGTGAAGATAAAAAAGTAATCTAGGATTGATTTTCACACTAAAATGGCAAAAGGATATTTTTTAGCATCATCTGTAAACATTTTTTTTTTTTTGCAAATTCCTGCCTTGTCTGTAACAGAAAAATTCTCAGAATACGAGGTGTTTTCAATCAGAGTTGTTTATATACTATCCTATTGTAGATTATGACAGACAGTGAGAAGCAGTGTGTGTTGGTGACAGGAGGAGCTGGATACATTGGCAGTCATACTGTGATAGAGCTTATCCAGGCAGGATATCCAGTAGTGGTCCTGGATAACCTGGTTAACTCGTACAAAGGTACTACACAGCCAAGTATGTACTTTTGGCAAATGGGAAAGTGTGAAACTAGGCTCATACACTACCTTGATAAATTTCACTTCTGGCCAAAAAAGATTTAATTTGAAATAAGGGATATTCTAACTTTAACTTGTGCCATTTATTATGTATTAGTGATTTTGTTATTAATTTTGGGAAAACTTTTTTTTTTTTTTTTTTTTTTTTTTTGGGGGGGGGGGGAGGTTTGATATGTTTCCCTTTTTTGTGCTCTTAAGATATAGTTCATATATGCTTTGCTCCATGCATGAAACCCTGCATTCTATCAATATTACTTAGAAAGTGGACTGTTTTTATTTTTAACTTATATTCTACCTTCCATCTGTATATTAATTCATCATATAGCTTAAGGCAGAAATGGAATGGATAATGTGGACTCTTACATGATGTATTTATGGTTGGCATTGTTTGCTGTAAATAGTAATAAGCTGTTTCAGACAGTTTAGGTAGTTTGGTTATGACAACAGGGTTTGTAAAGTTTTTGAAATTTGTTTCCTTTATACCTCGCCCCATTCCTACTATAGAGCATTATCTTAAGATATAAAAAAGATTTTGACTGAAGATGATTCAGTGATGGCACGGCAGGCCTATGTGGTAAATTGAATCTACTTTAACTTTTGAAATGATTATGAAAATATAAATGAACAAAGAGTAACTTATTCTGTTGAAAATTGTATATATATCTATAAATTGTTATATGAATAGCTTGGCAACACCTGCCTGCTTAAAAATAACAACATAAAACTTAGACTTTCTTTTTATATGCTTCTGCTAATTTGACTCTCAGGCAAAAATAACTTATTATTAGTTGCAGTGGGGAGACAGCTATCAATTTTTATCCTAGATCCTTATCCTTTGGTCCATATCCATCTTAATCATATTTCCTATTTTGTTGCCCAACCTTATCTCCTAATCCATGTTGTGTTTGAGTAAGTGAATTGAGATTTCAGTTTGCTCAGCTTGAAATGTAGATGTCCACATTAACAAGCAATTTGTCTGCCATGCATGGGTTGCCATAGTTCATGATGTAAAGTTTTACACCTGATAGCAAGACTAATATAGATAGCTTATCAGAGATTTCTTGTAAAGTGTTTGTATGTGGGTTAGGGATCTTATCTTGAGCAGTTTTTGTCAAATAAAATTTCTACTAAGAGTGATTGGTTCCTGGATATGTTATATATTCTTCAAGGTTATATTTGTACATTTTATAACAATCTTAAATAGAACCATAATGGAAAATGTTGTAATAAGAAACCCTTTCAAAATATTTTGATTTATACTTGGTTTTTCATAATGTTTTACACAATACTTCCAATAATTTTAGTTGTTCATTATGTTTTACACAATACACAAAATAATTTTGAATCACTGTATTATAATCCAATAATTTTTTTACAATCATTTTTTCTAACCCAGTTGTATTGGACTAGTTAAAGGGGAACATGTTGTTTTGTGTGGTCAAGTGGGAAGCACTCTGTATTTTCATATCAAGATAGGCACAGTACAGAGTGCTGTTAAGCCTGATGCACATTTGCAATTGACCTGATTAGTGTAACTCCACTTTGCAGCAGGGCCTCACTAAAATTACTTTAATGTAAACCTAGTAGCCCTTTTCCAATTAATGAAATGAAGAGGTAAAAGGCAAAGACATCATTTTCCATTTTTTCCACTTAATATTCAAAATGTGTACAGCTTTGAAAGTGATATTACTAGACTATTGTTACAAGTCCCAGATTTCAGGATTCTGTGGGTGACACAGTTTTAATGATAGGGGTGGAAGTAAGGGCACTTTTTGAGGGGTACCTTTAATAAGGTAAAAAAAGATAAATCTTTGTGACTGTATTTGTCCTGAAGAAAAGTATGAGGTGTAAAATGACTTTGTTATTTATTCACCTGCCTAAGAATGTTGACACTGATTTTACCTCAGAAAACAAATTGAATGTCAGTTGAGCCAGTATGGATCAGTATGTAGCCAATTTTTAGAGTTTTCTGTTTGTAACATGGATTTTGATGAGAAACATGATGGAACAATGTTTGGCTGCTAAAAAAAGTCACAATTAAATGTTGTGTTTTGTTTATATTAAATTTGTTAGGCATTATATGGTGTTAAGATAGTTTAGTCTTGCCCTTGATGATTCCACATGACTGTAGAAAAAATGTTTCATACGTACAAGTTTCTCAAATATTGTACCTATTTCTACAGGTGTATAACCATAAAACATACTGTTATAGGCAGGTTTTATACCCATCATGGTATAAATTATCCTCTCATATCATCAGTAGTAGTGAAATAAGTGTGGTTATAAATAGTGTGTGAAATAAAAGATGAAAAGATATATCAGATCTTTACTCTCTGACAACGGGGCCCACTATAGCTAGTCTGGATCACACTCAGTGGGATTTCACATAATCAACAGGAATGCATTCTTTTCCAGACATACCCTTTGTATTTGGTGCTAGGAAACACACATCCCTGTTTATGTCCCCATTTCTATGCCTGAATCGTTCTAGCAGGATCGACCTATCTCCAAGGGGTTTCTCGCTAAATTACTGTATGTTCAGCTTTTAAGCTTAAAAGTGGCTGTGATGTCTGGCATGCCTACTGAAACTGTTGGGGGGTGGGGGATGGGGTAATTAACTATGGTTTAGAGCAAGTTGGAATGTTCGGAACCAGGGACCATTATCATTAGAAATATGAGTGGTCCACTTTGACCCAGCATAAATCGGTGTTGTACCCTGTATGAAAATATTGGGCTTGTTCATTTAAAGTGGGAATTGAGTGATGTTTAGACAAACAGTTGCAGTAATTAAGTTGACCACTACATGCTCCACATACTACCTAATTAGTCTGTCAAAGTAGACTAAATTTTACAGACTTTCATGGAATGGTGTCCTTTCCAATGCTCAAAACCCAAGGATGAGTGTACTAGTACGTGTCTCTCTAACATTGATACCCTCGGTAAGGGCTTTAATAAACTAACCCTGGTGTCATTTTGTTAACCTTTAAAGATCCCAATGGTGTTATAGTGAGCCTGCAGAGGTGTGAGGAAATAACCAAGACAACAATTCCTTTCTATGAGGTTGACTTACTAGACAAGGATGCTGTCAGACAGGTTTTTAAAAAGGTAAGCTGCAAGTGGTGATGGTAATGATAAGTTGCTACATAAAACTTTGTGTTGATTTTAGTCTTTTTGCATCACCTTTACCATTATTACTGTCACTAATATTTACTTGTGTATAGTTTTTGTAAAACATTGAAAAAGAACTGGGACTTGAGTATCAGTTAGTTTTAGATTTTGAAAAACACAGAACATTGTTATTACTTGCAGTTGCTCATCATATATTATGGAACTGACAATGATCATGATGTTTTATTATCATGCATTTTTTACAGCTGAAATATATTGTTATATAAGTTGTATTCCATTCTACATCTGATTTAACTGATTTTATTTTCCTCCAACTAGCAGGATCCAGTTATAAAATGTAGATGCAATAAATCCATTTTTTTTTGCCCTCAGAATAACATCAGTTGTGTTATCCACTTTGCTGGCTTGAAAGCAGTAGGAGAGTCCTTTAATCTTCCAATAATATACTATGATAATAATGTTGTTACAACTATAAATTTGTTTGAGGTAAGAGTATAAGCAAAATATCTATGAACACTTATTTCATTTTATGGATTTAAGAAGTTCAGTAGCATCAGTGTGCAGATTAGTTAATTTTATAAAGTCTAAAGGGAACAGGATGATGTATGTGTAGATAGCAAAATAAGATATTTCAGCCTTCATTGAAGAAATCTTGTCTTTTGAAATGAAATATCAAAAAACAACTGATAAACTGAACTTCTTAATTCCACCACATTTTATGGTATTGCAGATATAACATACCCCAGTATATATCACTTGATGAAGATCTTTGCACCTAATATCAGCTGGTCATTGGGCAATAACACATCAGCTAAACACAAACTTCCCTTGCAGCATGTTTGGTCTGGTGTGGAACAAAGCTGGTGACATTTTTTTTTTACTATATGATATTAAAACATTCTTGCCTTAAGTCTGTATGAAGACTGTTTTGATGTCACATAGTACTAATGATGTTACTGGTATATTGGTTCTAATCTGGTATGTTCCAGATTAAGGCTTCTAGGTCCAACAGGATAAGGTAAAGCAGTTTTCAGGATGGATAAATTGGGACAAAATGGAAGTGTCATTTCTGTTTCTATGCTTCTCTTTCCTAGCATGGAGACATTGGCTTTGTGATACACATAGCTGGCCTGAAAGCTGTTGGAGAATCCTGTGATTTACCACTGCTCTACTATAATAACAATCTAGTGGGAACTATAACATTGCTTGAGGTGAGGGTGAAGGTATTTTTCTACGTAAGTAGGTTAGAAAAGAATCAGAATAAAATACTGTAAGATCAAACTTGTTCATATGGTAATGTCCTCACATTGCATGCTGATTTTAATCAACCTAAAAAAATGGACAGAATAGATGCGGAGGTGTGATTACTATACATGTACACTGATATACTTATTGCATTCAGTATTTAGGCCTAGAGAAATGTGGAATTAATTTCGCATTCTTGTGAATTGAGCTCGGTATACCTAAGGTTTTTTTTGTGGTGTAATTTGCATGAAAAGACATGCTAAATCTGTCATGATAGGCATCGTTTGGCACTTAAGGGATCTTGGATATTAACGAAAAAGTCCAAAACTAATGCAGCTAATGAAATTTCCTATTAACTTAAAGAAAAGGTCTAGCAAGCCAAACAATTTTTCAAAGTTTGTAGTCACAGTGTAACACGAGTGACGTAATATCAGCGTTTTGAGGCTAAAATTGTCTTTTTTTTAATCAAGAATTTCTCTTAAACAAAAAGCCCTATTAATACGATTGAAATAGCTATCTAAAGGTTAGCACAAACTCCATTAAACTCTGTCAGGATTTTCTCTTTTTATTTTTACTTTTGATTTTATTTTGATAAAACGTGAATTTTACGAAATATATATGGACCTTCCAATTTCAGTATTAATAACTTCAAAAATAAAAGGTCAATCCAAAAACCAAGACTCAGACGACTAGATATTATACTGAAACAGAGACACATCAAATTTCATGTCAATCTGACAGTTACAGAATGAGATATGGGGATTGAAGTTTAGACTATGTTATCAATCTTCAAAGCTNGAAATGATTGACAGCTGAGTAGGTCTACCTACTCTCGTTTCACTGACGTAATTAATCATAATTGTGCCTGACGCAGTAGGAGTCTGTGCACTGTCTAGGAAGTGTCTAAGGAAGCGCTTACAAACAAAAAGAGGATTACTTGGTGTGCCAGCAGAGGACAATGCCACCCGTCGTGCGTGGGCGCCGCTCTACACACCAAGACGCGAAAATTGAGAAAGTAAAGCAAGATTTACTCCGAGAAATGGCCGAATGTGGGTACGTATATGCCATGATGCCACAGAGTGCCAAGACCGTAATATGCGAATTTGAAAATGTTTTGGGTGGCAATATTACTTTAAAACTTGCTTGCTATTACAATCTTTATTGTGCATAAAATGATTGCCTAACGATTTTTTTCTGACAACCCCAGACGTTGTACGAATACTCAGCAGTTCAAGTGTGATCTCGAGTCTTTACCGCGGGGTTTCTCCATCCACCAGAAGCACTCTCTTTCACAATTATCTTGCTTTCCTCGCTCATCCGTTTTCTCACGACTTTCTTTCTTCCCATGACTGTGTATATAACTGTGTTCTGCTTAGCTGACGTAAGACTTATGAGCTGCCAGGGCACGCGTAACAGCTTAAGAAGTTAGACAACCATTCTTGTCCCGCCCCCCATAGTAACGGTGCTTGACAACGGAGGCGGAGCCTAAAGCCTGCCACCCGTACCAGTCAGGACAGGTAGAAAAACTCGTCCAAATGTATATTTTTAGTCCGTGTTTCACAAATATAACTTAATTGAGTATTAGATACAAAATTGATTATTTCTAACGTATAAAAAACTAAAAATCGAGTTTTAGACGTATTTTTAATATCCTAGACCCCTTAAGGAAATGGGCTCATCTTAATCACCCAGTAAATTATAACAATAAAAGGTAGAACAATATAGTATATAACTGCATGATAAATACGTGGTGTATGCACATTGCTTGCTAAATATGGGAAGGTTATGAAGTATCTTAAAAATTTATAGCTGATAACAAATGCTGGTACAAAATTCTGTTTGTTATCTTTCCAAATACAACTTTGGCAATATAAAATGGAATGATGGTAGAAAAGAAGTCAATATTCATAATGAGTGAATTATCTTAAAATGTTGCCTTAAGAGTTTTGTTTTGTTTTATTTAAAAATGTTACATGGGTTAGTTGTTTGGATTGATTAATGTAACAGAGAGTACTCAGTAGTTTAATTTTCCGGAGTTTGCAAACATTTTCATGAAACAAAATCAAATTATACGAAAAATTGTTGAAACTTACTGTTTTAGGTGATGAAAGAGTTTGGAGTGTATAATATAGTGTTCTCCAGCTCAGCTACTGTGTATGGAGACCCACAGTATTTACCTATAGATGAAAAGCATCCAGTTGGGGGATGCACAAATCCATATGGAAAAACCAAGTATTTTATAGAAGAAATGATTAAGGATCTATGCAAATCATCAAAGGTAAAGTATTTTTGAAAGATGCCACAACAAACTCATAGGGCCTGGATGAGGGCAATCTTTTCATTTCTCTCGTAATTTTTTGATATATAGCTGGAAAATGTTTTAAATTCCAGAACATCTAACTCATCTTGTTTTTGACTTATATGACTTGCCTCAAACAGTTGCATTATGACTATGAACTCTACAAGAAGCTTCTTCCAGTATTATGTAAGATAAACTTCATTACTGAAACAGTAGTAATAAACACTTTTCATAATTAAGAGTTTTACCGTAAAATCAATTGTCAATGTTTGTTTATTGTAGCAATGGAATGCAGTGTTGTTACGCTACTTCAACCCCATAGGTGCTCACATCTCTGGACTTATTGGTGAGGACCCACAGGGACACCCTAACAACCTGATGCCATATATATCCCAGGTTGCTGTGGGCAGGCGGCCAGAACTCAGTGTGTTTGGCAGTGATTATGATACACCTGATGGCACAGGTAATTTGGCTATCAGCTGGACCGTGTCATCTTAGCACCCTTAGTGTTAGTATGCTTTTTGAGAAGACTGACACAAAAACAGTTTGAGTGCAGTTATATATTTGGGCCAAACTGACAATTTAAATATTCTGATGGATCTGTGTAGTAATGTTGCTCATAATTAAATACTGAAGTTTTAAAACTGTCCAATATCTACACTGTGATTGAAAGCATACTGGTAAAAGCTTTTACCCTAACCTTAGAACTTCATCAATCACAATGAAGATATGAGACAGTGTATAGTGACACTGTAACATTGCCCCAGATGTGAGACAGGTTGTGCCCTCCACTCCCCTTAAAATTGAAACAATGCTATCTGACTATTTTGCAGGTGTAAGAGACTACATCCATGTTGTTGACTTAGCTCAGGGACATGTAGCAGCAATTAAAAAGTTTAAAGAAAACTGTGGGCTGAAGGTTGGTACTTTGAATAATTTTCATTTTTGAGCTGTCATATGTCCTTTTAAGCTATTAAAGAAATTTGAGAATACTTTGTGTGTTGTTTTATTCCAGATGATGATTTTTTTTGGGATATTATAGGCTGGTGGTCAGATATTGAAAAGGAATCAGGCAAGCCAACCTTAGGTGGGTGGGTGGGGTGGGGGTGGGGGGGACCATACCCTTATGCCAGCCAAATAATATGGGAAAACTCCAGAAAAAGCAAGTGTCTCATCTGCCTCCATTGCCATGTATTTGAATTATAGTTAACACCAGTACCAAGTGAAACTACATACACAAATACCGATATCAGTCCATCCATTAAACACTGGTCCTGGATAAACTGTCTGGCCACATTAATTTAATAGTTGCAATTCTGATGTAAAATATGTGTCACATAATATATATTGTTACAGGTTTATAATCTAGGCACAGGAGTTGGTTACTCGGTACTGCAGATGGTCAAAGCTGTTGAAAAGGCCTCTGGCAATAAAGTAAGATAAACATATTATAGTAATATTAATTTCCTGACAGATAAGTTAACTTATTGTTCCATTTTGAGATAAAAGTCATTTGTTTTTAAAATAATTGAGTTACTCATTTAAAAATTGATGAAATTATGTATATTTTATAATTTTTGGTTGCCCCAGCTAAATTTTATTCCCATTCCATACCATAACCAACTTTTGTTTGATCTGAAATTTCACTATGCTTCACTATATTTCACTTACAACTGATTAAGTTTGAATATTTTCAATGTGGCATGTTTTGACTATATGTGGTTATCATCTTAAAACTTTTATTTTTGTTTGCAAATGTTTACCACAATACATTGAACACAGTGGTGAGTCCTCTGTGCCTTAAATGAAATAACTACTGAATGCTGTGTTTTATAGTCACACTGTTTTTTTTACAGGTGGCATACAAGATTTGCCCACGTCGTCCAGGTGATGTAGCAATCAGCTATGCAAACCCAGAACTGGCAGAGAGAGAGCTTGGTTGGAAAGCTCAGAAGGGACTGCAGGAAATGTGTAAGTTTAAGTTAAGTTGTGTAATATTGTGTCATTGTAGGAAGACTTTATGAAAGCTGTCATGTTGTCTACTATATAATACTAATTGCATAATATCTGCATATCAGGATGAGTATTTTTTTAAATTCAAAGATAAATGGCATAACGAAATGTAATAAACAAACTGCAGGACAATTAAATTTTATCAGGTATTTGGTGTGAGATGTGGATATAAAACTTCAGGTCATTTTTCAGGTGAAGATGTATGGAGATGGCAGTCCAAGAATCCAATGGGCTTCCGTATAGCTGAAAATGGTTCAGAATAATAATAAAATCAACCTTCGGATATGTAACAAAGATGACATCTCATTTCATCCTGCAATATAATTTATTTTGATTGTTTGTGCAGGGCACATTGGGAGTTAAATAGGTAGGTTAAATGTCTAGTTTTACATTTGATGTTTGTGTTTTAATTTATTCCAAGAAACAAGTTGTCTAATGAAATGCCATTAATCATACTAGACATCTCCATATTACATGTGTGATGCATTTCATGACTTTTAAGAAATTAATGTTTATGTGAATTTTATAGTTCTTTCAGAAAAGCAAAACGGCTTTTACTGTCAAAGACCTATAAACATAATAACAAATAATTTTACATAATATTCAGAATGTGTAATTGAAATGGCTTCCTACTTAGTGTTCATCTAGCTTATCCTTGGGTTAATAACATAGTTTATCAAATGGAGGCTATAGATCTTTGATGATTCTTTATTATTTCATGGATAAGGAACCCTAAAAGCTTAATCTTATAAATGATATCTCAGCATGAATAATTTGTAAAATTGTGGAAAATTTTACCACAATGTGTTTTTTCATTTGAAATTTTACTCAAATTTCATTTGTGTGTTTGTCTTTGCCTAGAGGTTGTTTGACATTTCAGGTTGAAATGTTTAGTGTCTACCTTTGATTTATATTTTAGATTTCAATTTTGCCAAGTAGGTTTATAATTATATCATCAAGTTATAAAATTAGTTTTATATAAAAAAATGCAGTACAGTATGAGTTAAAAAAAATTGAATGGGGATCACCATAATATAATAATATTCAGTTGACAATCATTTTCCTGTTTCCTGTATGTACTTTTTGAGGGTATTACTATATGGGCTAGTCTTCTTGCAGTATTTTTATGTTGCTAATTACCTCGGTCAGCTAATGAGGTAATGTGTCTGGTTTCCATCTGTTTGATGGATTTCATGAAATATTCAGTATAAGTCAGAGATGGGCTGTCTTAAAAGGGATTGAATTTTTGTAGCTTTCCATGAACTTGATTACCATAATTTTCTAAAGGATTCTTCACAGTTGTTGGAAAGGGTCAGTTATCTTTACCCTTTGTGCAATGAACATGTTTCAACTACCACAACTTATCAGTGACAGGTCCTTGGTGGAGGGCTGTGCATTCTGAATGCTGTTCAAGTTGACTGTTTGTGTCCCAGTTATGTACATTTTTGAATGTGATCTGAATCCTTGTGTTTCTTATTAATGCTTAGAAGGTTGTTCTAGTAAATGGGTTTTTGAAATAAAAAGGCTGTTCACAGTTGTTTACAGGGGAGCACTCAGGATAAAGCATATGCTAATGAGAAAAAAGCGTGCTTTATTTAATAATTAATATTTGAATAAATGAAGTATTAGATATTTTCTGTAAGGGCACAATTTAATTTTTTTTAAACTTGTTGTTGCCATAAAATTTTAATCATGTTTTATGTGAGCTGGTCTCTGCTTTTTTCAGTTGGATGGTCCCAGAATAAAAGGTAGTTTTAGCAGATGTGAATTGTTTATGTATTGAGAATGACCCTTACTAATTCTTGCTGCATTACTTGCAGTTTTGGTGCCATGTAGATACTAAAGATGACTGAGCTGTTAGTATGATTTTACTCTGCATAAATTCTTGTTGTTTACAAAATTCATGTAAAGATATAGTAAATAAGTAATAATAAGTTTTACAGATACTATAATAATGCATCAAATTGAATATTGAATTGCATTAATCTAATGATGGTACAGGTGACACAGTAAACTCTATATTATTCTTTTTAGTAATAAAATTGGGTTGTATATTTGTTGGTTTTTCAGTTAATGGATTGTCTTAATCATGCTTGATATGTTGTGATTATTTAATATGTAGTTCGTAAAAAATTATTTTAAGAATAAAACAGGGTCAGAAAAACATGTTATGGTTCCTTTCCTTTTAAGTACCAAATGCTTCATATAACTTAAGTACACACATTAAAATGCATAATGAATATGACCCAAACTTCAATATTTGTGCTTTCCAAATTTACATATGTTTTTGTTATTTGGGGTGAGTGGGGTGGGGATGGTACATGTATTTGTACAGATGTTTGTAATGTAAATGTACCTGCTTTAGGCACTGCTACACCAACCCAAATGGAATGTAGTAGCTCAGGTGAAAAAAGTTTTTGTTCATTGTGGGGTAGTGCCAGTTTCTACCTCCAATAGTATTGAATACAATAAAAACCAGGTAAGAATGCTGAAATGTGACAAAATTTTAGTCAAATAGAAAATGTTTGCTTAAATGTATATTATGGCTGTGTAACAGACTGTGAAATCATTATGCTAATTAAATTATGTTGATATGTAAATGTGCAGTTGCAACACAAAACTCCCACTAACCCCTCTCCCCTGGCTTTAACAAATGAGACATATTTCTTCATACAGATCTACACTGCAAAACTTGTCCCATATCTGCTCTTTGATTACACTGAATTAATATTCCCCTCTTACATCAAGTTAAGTACAGGCATACTTCATCATACAGTGGCAACAGTGTCGTGCCTATGGCTATGTCACAGATACTGTCAAGCATTTGGCTCATTCACAGCTGTTTTACAGCTGAAGAAGGCGGTACCATACAGACTAACCATATACCTTAATAAAAAGTCACAGGTGAGTAGTTATTTAGGTTAGGATACATCTATCATAGCATTCTATACCTCCATGGATTGTTACAGTGAACTTTCAGCCCATCACTTTATAGGCATTTATTCAATGTTTTATGCAGCACACAAGGAGAAGCTATGGCATTAATGATATATGCCACAGCCTAACAGGTCACATTTATACAGTCGTGCTACTTGATTGTATTCATACATGATCTTCCTTGACTGTCCTAGCACTGACAGGATAGTCCCTTTACCTGTTGTTTCATTGATTTCGTACCTGGGTAAGGTTTGATTTTGTTTACTGTATGTTGCAACATTAAGGAAGGCATGTACATGTATTTCTCTGATATATTTGATCAAAGACTGGACATGCAGTTCATTATCACTGACTAAGGCAGCAGCTTGAAGTTTTAATAGCTTAAAAGACTGAGATCAATTATGTTATTTATACAAGGGAAATCAAAAAGGAAAAAAGATACTTTTTTTGTTTTACCCTTATTAGGAAAATGGCTCCAGGAACAAACAGAAGGGCATGTGTACTGGTAACAGGCGGTGCTGGTTATATAGGTAGCCATGCTGTTGTGGAGTTGATAAATTCAGGGTACGATGCTGTCATAGTGGATAACCTAAGTAATGCATATAGAGGTTAGTGTGTTAGAGTATCACTTTGTAGGGTGTGTTTGATGTGATTTTATTGTTTTGTTTTTGGTGTTATGTATATGTGTGTGATTGTGTAGAAGATTACTGATGCTGCCTTGGATGTGTTACACATGGTTTTGATGATGAAACCTGAGTAGGAATTATGAAAAGCTTATTTTGTACTTTGACATCCTATATATCACTTGAACAACAAAGTACAAATAGGTAAACGGATGTCATTTGTGTCTCATTTCTAATGATGGCATGTGCGATTTCTCCACTTTTACATGAAATAAACCATCATATGAATGCCATCAAATGAACAAGTGTCTTCATTTCCCAAATAATATAAAATAACAATTTTCAAACGTGTTTAATCTATACTTAGCCAATTTGTACTTGATAAATTTAAAAAACCTAGGTTGCCATTCATGCTTCATTCTTCATACTTAATTGTTTTCAAACCTCCCTATAATATGAAGTGTAACTGTGGCTGTAGCTGCTTTTTTCCTGGAGAACTTTAGATTACCTTTTGTTGGCATAGAATACAAGAATCTGTTCTCCTTTTGTCATGCTTAAAATCGACTTAGTAGCAATTCTGTTCTAATGTACGAATCTAGTGCACTGGTTAGGGGCATTATTTTTTTGCAAATAACAATAAAGGATTTCAACATAGATTAATAAGGAAATGTTATATGTAACAAGCAGGGGCAGATTAAGGCTGTCTTGTGGGTCTTTTGGAAGATGGTCAGATTTTCAAGTTTACATTAACGGGTATCTATTATTTCTGTCGGAAGATTGTCAAAAATGGAGGATGGATCAACAAAGATAATTTAGAAGACTGTCAGAAAATATCTCTGGATCTAGCATAAATATTTTACTTTTTCCAGACAATGTGTAAATTTGCAACTACTAGTTGCATTGTATTTCTTGCAGAAAGCATAAATAGGGTTGAAGAAATTACTGGTTCGAGCATCCCTTTCTATGAACTAGATATACTGGATAAAGAAGAACTTTCAAATGTCTTTGAAAAGGTATGCTATGGTTGTTTAATTGTACCACTCTTAAGTGTGAGGCTACATACATTTTTTTCTTGTGTGTAAGCTATTTTATGTCAAAATTTATAATTCCTTTTATCTATTAATTGTTGTATATGTTATTATCTCTTTGATGTGCCTAACCTATTAGGAGGTGTTGCCTCTCTGATCCATTAGTAATAAATGTAGCCTAGGGGTAGCTATAAATCTCAGGGTAATATTAACAACAATTATAATATAATAAGCATAGAATTCAATCTTTTATCATTCAGTGAACCAAACTGAAATTATATCTATACTCTGTATAATGTCCTGATTAATGTCCATATACAGTACCCAGTACCATTAACACCCCATTTCCATAGATTAGATCGACCTACTTTAGATCGACCTAACTCCCTGGAGGTTCACGCTAAATAGCTGTCAGCCGGGTGGACACGAAAGTTAATTATCCCCTTACAGCTTGTAGTAGGCGGGACGGACATTTAAGTCGGATTATCTGAAAGTAATCTAGTGAGACTCCCCGCGGGGATAGATCGATCTAAAATCTATGGGAATAGAGCCTTAGAGCGCATTCTCAACGGATTAAGCCAGGCTTTACAAAGCCGGTGACCTAAAAATGGCGGACGTACATGAAAGAAAAACCGCCTAATCTTTTAATAGTCTCTCCGCCTCTCACACGCCTCCCCACACGTCGTCCCTGCGGGGTACAGTAATTAAATCTCGGCTCCGAACATTAATATTTCTGTGAATATCTCTGGTGATATTATCTCCGTAGATAGTCGATTCATTGCTGCTCTACGGGCCAAATTATTCCTTTTTCGTCTCTGTTTTCAAAGATAATAGAACAGAAGAGCTTTTTTCCTTCGATCACCTTCAGCCGCCATGCTTTCTTCACCACGAGTTTAACTGATGAGCATGCGCACTTAACATTTCTCAGGTAGCTTCCGCATGGCGAACGGAGACGCGATTTAATTACTGTGCCCCGCAGGGACGACGTGTGGGGAGGCGGAGAGACTTAAAAGATTAGGCGTTTTTTCTTTCATGTACGTCCGCCATTTTTAGGTCACCGGCTTTGTAAAGCCTGGCTTAATTCGTTGAGAATGCGCTCTTAGTGTCCACAGACGTCAGATTCCAAGCTGTTTATGTAACAGATATTTTAATTAAATTGGTTGGTACACAAATTGAAAATGGGGAGTGAAGTAACTGAAACATATATCAATATCAAAGTGTCACATTCAAACTGGTACTCATATATATCAGATGTATTGCAGTTGATGTATAACACAACTGAAATATTGGAGTATCGATCATTATTCTTTCTCTTCCATGTTTATATTGGCCTTCAGGGCATTCTGTAGTTACATACCCTTCAGTCCTGGAACTGTGTTTTGACTTTACATCACTGAATTATTTTCAGCATGAGATAACCCATGTTATGCATTTTGCGGGCAGTAAAGCCATTGGGGAGTCTTGTCAAGTTCCACTCATGTACTACAACAACAATTTGTTGGGAGCTATTGCACTCTTTAATGTAAGTTACTTTCAAATAATTAAGTACCTTTGACAGAACCAACAATATAAGTAATGACATTCATTGAGAGACTATTAAAGGATTCTGCGGTCTTCCTTTCATGTTGGTCCGCCACATTTAGGTCTCAGCCTTGCTAGACCAGGGCTCTTCTCTATGTGAATGCTCTCTTAGTGCAACAGGTGCCAAAACAGTGACACTGTGTTTGCATCATCCCCATAGAGTCACACCAAACAATAAATTTACATTGTATGTCCTATAATATCACATTTGTATCAGGTAATGAAGAAGTATCAAGCAAAGAATCTAGTGTTCTCCAGTTCAGCTNAGCAACGGTAACACTAAGCTTCCATAGTAAAGGTTATCTGGCCGTGGCAGACGCTAATCGTCGGCCGTCTCTCCCTCCGTCCACTCCCGTTCTGAGCGCCAGGATCGTTTTTGAAAAACGAAACTAGTTTCTGGCTGTCAGAATCGCTTTTGAAAAACGACACTACTGATAACGATGCTGTTTTGCAGCCCTAGACAAGAGTACCGCTCTATCTATGGGCCATACACAGTGATCGGGTGAAAGTACGTGTATACTTTTGGTCGCAATTACCGACACTCACACATCATACATTATGGTAACTCTAAATAGATCGTCGGGAGAAGATAACAGAAGGCCTAGCGACGAACAGACAACTTCCGGTCAAAATTGACAGAATTCCATGAAATTCGAACTTTCAGGAGTTCTGAGCACCTCCTTTTCATGAATTTCGGCCAGAACGATCTTTTCCCAAATTTAATTATTTTTTACTGTTCGAAATTCATGGCACATTACCGTAAGTACCTTTGACAGAACCAACAATATAAGTAATGACATTCATTGAGAGACTATTAAAGGATTCTGCGGTCTTCCTTTCATGTTGGTCCGCCACATTTAGGTCTCAGCCTTGCTAGACCAGGGCTCTTCTCTATGTGAATGCTCTCTTAGTGCAACAGGTGCCAAAACAGTGACACTGTGTTTGCATCATCCCCATAGAGTCACACCAAACAATAAATTTACATTGTATGTCCTATAATATCACATTTGTATCAGGTAATGAAGAAGTATCAAGTAAAGAATCTAGTGTTCTCCAGTTCAGCTGCTGTGTATGGAGTTCCACAATATCTGCCAATTGATGAAAAACATCCAACAGGGGGCTGCACCAGTCCATATGGGAGAACAAAGCTTTTTATTGAGGAAATGATTAAAGATATATGTCATTCAGATAAGGTTGGTAATTGAAACCGGCTCTTCCTTGCAATGATACACGATATATATGTGCTTTTATTCCATGTTTATGAATGTCAGTACCATATATGAAATAGAATCACAGGAGTCTTTATTTGTTTAATGTTATAGTATAAAAATGAAAGCTACCAGTTCGTCTGTTATATATGTTTCTGTGATCACTCTGTTTGTAATGTGGTATAACTACAGTATCGTATTTCCCACTTTTCACAACAGTGGAATGCAGTACTCCTGCGCTACTTCAACCCTATTGGTGCCCACATCTCTGGTAAAATAGGAGAAGATCCCTCTGGACATCCCAACAACTTGATGCCTTATATATCACAGGTGTCTGTGGGAAGGAGAAGTGAACTAAGTATATTTGGGAATGACTATGATACACCTGATGGTACAGGTACATGTAACTTACCTAACCTGGTGCCGTGACATACGTAGATCCATTGGGGCAAGAACTTTCTTGAGAGGGGTTGGGGTTGTGTGTGGAAGCAGCTAACTTAAAATATAAAAATAGTTTCTACCTCCTCTGTAAGACTGTAAGTCTTGAATCATTTATTAAATGGCACTATAATACATTTTTTACCAATCTTAGATCAACAAGTTATATTATATATTTATAAGTTATATTATATATTTATATATAAGGTAATTTTTACTTAAAAATGATCTACAGACTTTTTTTTTCGTTTGTAATGCTTTTGGACTCACTTTACTTATTAGCCCTGAGAGATTACATCCATGTGGTAGACTTAGCCAAGGGGCATGTGAAAGCACTCAAGAAATTAGAAGAGAACTGTGGGTTAAAGGTAAGAGCTACATTGTAGTTTATTAACATTTTAAGATACAATCAAAATTGCCAAACCACATATGTTCATGGTCAAAAGGTAAATTGTTTTTGAATAGACTAAATATGTTTTTTCTCAGAGGTGCTACAGTAACAAAAATGTTCATGTTCAACAGTATATATTATTGAAATTAGAATATATATATATATATATTTCCTGCTTGTGTTTTTTTATTTCTTTTTATCTTTATGAATTATTTACTGAAAAGCTCTGGTGTTAGTTTTGGAGCAAAACACTGCATTATAACAGGTTTGAATGGCATTTTCAAAGTTTTTAATTCATGCCCGTTGTCATCTTCACCTCTCCCTTTCAAGCAAATGAATAAATTAACATAAATAAAGACGTTAAAAGTATTTGTTCTAGCAGAACAAAATTTTGTGCCTACTGTAGCCAAAAGCAGCCTCCATGTTTTATCCAGAATTTTTATAATTTCAATACTTAATTTGTATGACATATATCATTTATAAGACATTAACTGTTAGTATCTAAAAATCTAAAAAATGAGATGTGCCAGATACTTTGGTGATTTCTCATCATCTTCTTCAGTATAAAGGGTCATTGAGACCGACTTGTTTTTAATTAACCTTGGTCCTCAGGTAACATAGACCATGACACTCCACTTTGAGGTGATGAGAAATCATCATAAAAAATTTAATTGAAAAAAATGGTGGTTTGTCTCGTGTTTTAGATTCCTAGAAAAAAAAACAGTTAACATCTCATAAATGACAGGCATAAAGTATTTAAAAAAAAAAAAAAACTATTTGATAAATTAAATGACATTTTTAAGTCAGATAAAGCTAGTAAATTGCAGAAAACACATTATTTAAATGCAGAAAGTTTGCCCTTTTGGGATAAATGGAATCCACACATTTTTATCCTACAGTATTACAATCTTGGCATTGGGCGCAGCTATTCAGTACTGGAAATTGTGAAAGAATATGAAAAGGCATCTGGGAGACAGGTAGGATAAATTGGAAACTATTGATGCTTTGGTGATTTGATGACTTTTCAACCATTAAAATATGATAAAATACTCCCTCCCTATTTAATTTTCTCAGTCTACATTAAAATGATTGAGCTACCTTGAGAATTTTCATCCTTATCTGAAAAATACATCAGTCTTCTGTTTTAACTGAAAATATTCCACAATGCCATTTGGAGCTCCATCAGTATCTCTGTATATTGTGTCACGAAATGTTTTGTCTCATCAGGTACCTTACAAGATTGTATCCCGCCGAGTTGGTGATGTACCCATCCTGTATTCAGACCCGGCATTAGCAGAGGCAGAGCTGGATTGGAAGGCAGTGAAAGATCTCAAGGCAATGTGTATGTACTTGTATACAGATCAACTCAAAGTCTTAAAGTAGCTTTCATACAACTGTTCAATTTCTCATTTCAGTTGCCATGACTTGAATTAGTGGAAGTGGACAAATTTTTTTAAGTATCTCTACACAATTGCCTTGTAACTTCCCCTGCAAAGAAAATTGAAATTAGAGTCAATTAAATCTGTGCTTATGTTGACAGATAAGCTAATCAGAGCAGTTTTAATTTGTGTAATGGCAGGGATTAGTTAGATATTAACTAAATATGGGGACTTCATAATATGCTGTTTCATTTAGGTGAAGACACATGGCGTTGGCAGTCTCTGAATCCACATGGCATGCGCGAAGTCATATCCCCTTCCTAGAATTCTGAATCATCATTTTCAAGGAGCTGTTACATATTCTTCAGGAAAAATGACTAATATAGGGAAATTATGTGTAGCTGAAGTCAGACAATTTTAATCCATATCTGAACAAAAAACCTTTGGAAACGCTCATTTACTCTTAGCAATTCCACTAGTCAACATGATGATAAACTTGTCATCAGCTGTAGACGAGAAGACAATGTGTAGCATATACATTTATTGGGATCAGTGCTTGAGCACATTTAGCAGCCTATAGACCAGCAATCCTAGGTGCTCTTTTGGAATAAGAAGGAAGCATCAACCTTATCTACAAAACATAAAGTCCAATAACTGTAAGCTGCTCATATTATATGTTTAGATATAGGTAACTTAGATTATATCCTTATCTCACTGATATTTTATTGTGGCTACACTGCTGCTATACTACTTACAGATTTTAGAATAGATTCTTTGATATTAACAAAAAGAAAATAATTTGCTAGAAGACATTCTTGAAGTTTCAAATACAGTGTGACTTGTCCAGTTATAAAATCAGTTTTTGTCTACTTTAAAAATAATATATTTCAAGTGAAAACAAAAAATATAAAAAATGCTAATAAACTGCAGCGCAAAAAATGATGAAAGCTACACATAAACATTGTCAAATTCACTTTTCTAGAAAGACAATACTTCAGACATGCTGAAACTGTCGGTCCGATCGGTCATGACTGGGAAAATTTGTCTGGACCGGTAAAAAATTGGACTTGGTCGGTCCAAAGGACCGACTAGAGTTTTAAGAGCCGCAATTTTGAATTTACAGTCATCATTCAACATACGTCACTAATAAAATTATATAAAACACAAAGCGTTTTTCCCTTCCATTTCAAACCTATCACATTCACAAACAAAGTAAGCTACCCTTATCGTACTGGCAGTATCTGTCTCAAACGAACAGAGTGATTTTCAGTCCGACAAAAATCCATTCGGTCCGGTAAATTTTTCATTACTGCCGGTCCAAATGTCCGGCCATTCTGAAAAGTTTTCAGCATGTCTGATACTTCAGTGTATTCAAAATTATGTGCATAAATAATTTCAATGCATATAATCAGACCAAAATAAAAATTAAAAATATATTGTGTGTAAAATTGGCCCATGCTTTATCATGAAAGACCAGCACCAAATACATTGGCAGGTTTCGTCATCTCACTGACTAAAAAAGTACTTGATAAAATCATGCAGATGACCCATTTGACATGAGCAGTAAAATCAACCAGCATAAGTGAGAAGTTACAATGAAAACACTGCCATATGCAACTCGGTGAAAACTGGGCTGTCACGTAAAAAAATTGACATTTATGTTATAGCTTACTAAAATGTTAATGTATACAAATTCAACTTACTAAAAATCATACCCAGCTGTACCTAAAAAGTGCAAACCAATAGGCTTGCAAATAGTATGCATTTAACATATAGCACAGTGGGCACCTTACACATTCCCACATTCACCAGTCACATACAAGTAAACTGTCACTGAAAATAGCCATATTACAGCATGCATTCAAGTGATGTTAATATCACCCAACGTGTGGCACAATTCAGGTGTCCAATAAAACGTGGTGTCCAACAGTAGCCAGATTGTGTATATGATAGGCTGTAAAATTGGTAGGAATTCAAACATAACTCTTCATTCCATGTGGCACATTATAGCTGGATGACTACTGTGAGAATGTCACTGTCAATGTACCTACTTCACCTTCTTGGTGGCTGTCCCTATACTGCACTGATTAACCTAAAAATAAAACAAAACTTTGAAGTACAGAGAACACAGGGATAATTTTTTTGTCAGTTATAAGCAGTTTTCTTCATCAGACAAAAAAGTTTTTACAAGTGAGAATGGAAAACTTTCTTCTTGGCAGTCTTAATAAGGTGCCACATGAGATATTGTTAACAGAATTAACCTTGCCAAAAAATATCTAAAATTGTGTGCAAAACTCACTTTTGTAGCAAATCGCAGAGAACAGAGGGTCTCTTGGATGTTTTCTTCTTTTGGTGAGATGTTGACAAACATGAGAGTTTTACTGTTACCTCCCAGAGAGTTTTGGAGCAGGTAGGTCAGCTTACTGTTTCGGTATGGTATATGTGATTCCTGAAAATAATTTTAATAAAAGTAAGTGCTTCAATATCAATTATAATATAAATTATGGTGAAACCACTAAAGGACACATCCATTAAACATCTAATCATGCTTTACAAAACAAATCAATAAAAACTAAAATGAATACTCCCTTAAAATTGAATCATAAAAATAAAAAAACTACATTATGTTTCACACATTCCACTGGGTACACAAGATCACACAATAACATAAGAAATGCCAGTCAATGATGAGAATTTTATTAGAATTACTGTCTAATATTACAAGCAGAGCATCTTTCAAACATCAGTGTCATGCTCAATTTACCAGATTTTGCCACTGAAAATTAATTTCTACTATGTCATGATCTTTTTTAGTTAAAAAAGGTAACTTTTTACAAGAGTAGTACCTTATTAGCCAGAGCCATGATTACATTCCCCAGGTTACTGAGACTTTTGTTGATGGCCTGTGTCTCTTTCAATCTCTGTCCCTCTGAGCCAGACTCCTTCAGCCTCTCACTGCCAGCAAGATCTATCAGATTCAGTGTACCTAGAAAGAAAATTATAGAACTCAAAGTGATTGCCGGATACATGAAATATTAAAAAACTGCAATGGATTTCAACTGCTAACAGCCACTTTAGTGTTTTCATCCTTTTAACTTATATTCTTTAGGGCAGAAAAAATCTTAAAGAATATCCCTTTCCATCTTGCTCCTCCTCAGAACACTTAAGATTTAAAACTCGCTATGCATACTACCTTGGCATCCTTCCCCAGTTAGCTCATTGCTGCCTGTAAGTTTCAGTCTGAACACACTATGACTTCGCGATGACCTTTCATTACACTTGGTTTCTGCCACTGCACGGTTGTGAGATGCCTTCTCCAGCAGTGAATGGACCTGACATCACAAAGGACAATAAATAAACCATAAAATATTTAATCAAAGGAAAAAAATGAAAAATTATGCAAACATTTTTATCATCTTTGATAAAACTAAAAATTGCAGGTAATCATCACCAACACTGCCCTAAAGCCTTACATCCAAATTATCATTGGTCAAACCTCTTAAAATCTTCCATGGTTCCAATGAACTGCAGGTCTATGTTTCAGGAGCTTTAGTTAAGGACAATCTCACCTGATTTTCTGAACTGACAGGGACAAGAGTCAGGTTGGTGACCATGACATCATTGGAGTTGCTTCCTGTCATCTTGATGTCATACTTTTGGTCATCTTTACCATTACCAAGTAGGTCTCTGATGGTTTCATTGTAAATCTCTAGGAACGAAGCCTCAAATGTATACTGGAAGAATAAGACACATAAAACATCACCTGTATACCATTACTGAAACTTCACCCCATCACAGTAAATAATAATACGATTCAAATTCAGCAATCTAAAAATGCAGAGAATGTTTTCTGGCATGAACTGCAAACTTGTAATCTAGTAATTTAAAGTGACAAGAAATGAATCTGCCAATTGTCCTTCCCCATAAAACTATTCATGGGGGTACTCACCTTCCACCCTTTCTCCTCCAGCTCCCGTCCCGTCTGGAATATCTGTGCCACTGCCCTGGGTATCATACCCCTGTTTTCTGCTGCATTATCAGAGCCGCCTTCCATGGTGTGTGTCTTTCCTGAGCCCGTCTGTCCATATGCAAAGATGCACACATTGTACCCATCCAGGACACTCTGCACTAGCTGGGAGATCTCTTCAAATACCTGAGCCTGTGTGGAGTCTGGGGCAAAGACACGGTCAAAACTGAAGTCAAATTTGCCCTGGCAGTTGTTGCCTCCACGCCTGGCACTTACAGTGCTCTGAAAGAACATGTAAAATCAAATGAATACTCCGTGAGAAGTAAATAATTGAAAAATGTTAAGGTTATAATAAGGAATGGTATTATTCCTAATAGGAATTATATTACCAGAAATAAAATTTAGCATGAAGAATAGACAATGTTATTTGTGGCAGTGCCCATATTGTTATTTGGAAAATTGAGAAAAAATACTTTAATTTATCATATCCCACTTTGCTGATGTCAAAGAAAAAATTACTTTTTTGTTCTCAACACCAACAACAAAACCTTTTCAGCATTAGAATGTGATATGATACTCGACACCCAAGCACCATAACAATATAGACATCATGTTACCTCATTGAGAGCCGCATCTCCCACTTTTTCTATCTCCAGCATTTTCTGCTCCTTGGTGTCAGGGAAGTTGATGTGGGGTATGACACCATCTGTCCCCAGAGTCTCATCAACCAGCAGTGGACGCACACGACAGAACACACGGATGTTTCCCTAAGACCAGAGGAAGACATAATGTAGTTTAACTTCAGCTTTAATATCCAAGAGGATAAATAGCCACAATGTTCTTTGTTATTTTACCTAATAATTAACATCTGCTTCTTTTTTTTTTATTAAAATTTATTTACCAATTAGGTACAGATTAAAATAAACCATAATAATGCACAAAAAATGCCTCGATATCAGTTCTTCTATTTCTAAATTTATACTGATGAATAATAAATTTGGCTACCATTACTTTTTTGTACATTTCTGTTGATAAATGTATGTTTCCTATTTTTTCTTCTCTACTAAGTTTTTTTACAGTTTGTTAATTTCCATATTTTTGAAATTCTTGGACATTCTACAAAGAAGTAAAAAATATCATCCTGTACAGAAGGACAGTATTTGCATACATCATGTTCTGAAATCTTACATTTCTTTTAGTATTTTCCTGTTGGATAAATTCCATGCAAAATTTTCCACTGCACCGCTCTAATTACAGATTGAGTACATGCCAAAAATATGTTATTCCACACTACACTTGGTACTCTTTCATTAACAATAAGGAATATAATATTTTCTAATTTATTCAAAACAAGTTTTAATCTTAATTCTCTAGAAGTAATATCTTGCACTTGAATTCCTTTAAAGGTTAGCTTATACTCTCCTGATTTACCATAATCCTCAATTAACTGATGAGTAATACAATTTCTTAAAACCTGATATTCCATAAAGGTAAGTAATTCCATTCCGCCCAACTATCTGTGAAATTTCTTCATAAGTACACAGTCTATTTTCTCTAACTAAATCTTTAATATGAATAATTCCATTTTTTATCCAACTACTAAAACATAAAGGTAAATTATTCCGCATGATATAAGTATTGTTCCACAAAATAGATTCATCTTTACAATCGCTGTGCCTTATCCATAACTTCAGAATTTGTTGATAGAACTCGCCACAAAGATCAAGATTAACCATATTTTCTGGGTTAATATTACTACAGAACACACTTAAACCTTTTCCTAACTGCCCATACAAGTAATTTGGGATAACTCTCCAGTGACCATTCCCAGGAGAACTTAACTTAACCACCCATTTAATGGCAAATGCTGTTTGTAGGTTATAAGCATTGATCATATTTAAGCCACTATTTGAATATTCTTGAACAAGAAGATTTCTTTTAACCTTATCTGGGCATTTTTTCAGATCAGCCTTTTTAAATTTCCCTTTGCTCCACAAAAATTTAAACATAAATGTGTTAATAAGATTCAAAATATTTTCTGGTAAAGCATTCTGGTATTTTCTGGTAATGCTTGCACTAAATATGAAAATTGTGACAACAATGATGACTTAGCTAAAATAAACTTGCCAATGACTGTTATGTTTCTTAAAGACCATAATTTCACAATATTTTCACATTTTTTTAATTTTTCTCTCATAGTTGTCATAGTTTTATGTACAACTTTAACTGTAGTACTAAAAGTTACACCTAATATCTTTATAAAATTCGCAGGTGCATGCTTCCATTTTACATCTGCAAGTTTGTCATTTCAATTTTTCCACACTCCTAGCCATAACCCTTCAGTCTTTTTAACATTCACCTTCAGACTCTATAAAATTCTTTCAAAACATCCATAACCTGCCCAAAAGAATTTACATCTCCAAGAAAGACAGTTAAGTCATCAGCATACTGAAAAAGTTTTGATTCCTCTGTTGTACCTGGTATTTGAAAACCATGGATATTTTTTGACTGGCGGATCTTACAAGAGAGAAGTTCACAAGCAATGATAAATAACGAAGGACTTAAAGGACAACCTTGTCCAATCCACATTCAAGTTTGATATCCTTAGTTATCCATCCATTATAAAAAAATATGATTGTGAGCATTTTCATTTATAACTTGTACCCATTTAATCAATGACATACCAAAACCAAACAGTTTCAAAGCTCCCAACATAAATTCTTTAGAGATACCATCATATGCCTTCTCATAATCGACTGCTAACAAGATACATTTCATATTATTAGCATTTATAAATTCCATGATAACATCTATTGCACGTAAAGTCTGAGCAGCTCCACGATTTTTGACATATCCACATTGATCTTCGCTGATAATGGTAGGCAACACTGTCTTCAGCCTATCTGCATCTTATTATTTGTCATTTCAGTGTCCAAGAATAAAAAAAATGCTCTGTTAAGCCTTACACTACCTTCAGTTCCTGAATTGTGTTATGTAATTTCCTTCTTTCTGTCTCGTGTGCTCTCATTTCTGCATTGCAATTAGCAATAATTTCTTGTTGACCTGCAACCACCTTTTTCAAGCTTGCTATCTCTTCATCCTTCAGCTTCCCTGCCTGGACAGCTTGCTCTAAGCAGAGCTGAAAGAGAGAACAGAAATAACACCAAGGGCTTTTTAATGAGCTAACACCAACTTCTCTATTCAATAATAATTTTCATTCTGAAAACAAAATGTTTTAACACATTTTTATGGTTTAGGTTATTAACTGATTATGTAACACTGATTTCAATATTTACAATGTATGATAATGTAATGTCACATACCTTTGTTGCAGTGAGTTCTGCATTCAGTCCAGCCTGAGCTGATGTGAGTTGTGCAACTGTTGACTTCAGCCCAGAGATCTCTTGTTTTCCTGCACTCAGTTCACCCTCTAGTGTCTCCCTCTGTCTCTCTAATGTAGACTTGCTGAACTTCAAGTCTTCTATCTCCCTATTCAACTTTCTGGTGCTAGTTTCTATCTCTTCCTGGTTTAACCTAAAAATACGAATTAAGACATGAAGTGATGTGACAATCTTGGATATCTTTATTTATTTCTTACCTCAATGGTAATAATTAATACATTCCTCAATACTTCTGACAGCAAAAAGTAAAATTTTCCTTGATACTACTTCTATCACTATAATGTACCTCTAAAATTCAACTGAAATCTATAGGTCAAATCAAATAAACTTTCACAAGGTTGTACCATCCATCTCATAACTTTATGATGTTGCTGACAAAATGTTTTCATCTTATTGACAGCCAAGGGGCAGTTAGAAATACAATCATCTATCTAAACCAGGGTAACTGACCTGAGTTTCCTCTGCAGCTCTTCCACCTCCTGAGACACTTCCTTGGTCTGCAGTTCCTTCTGCTGCACTGTCCCCTGTAACTGCTGGTTGATGGACTCTAGCATTGCAATACGGGCGTTGTTGTTCTCCAGAACATTGCGCAACTCCGCGTTGTTGGCCTGGTTGTCGGACAGGATGTTTTCCATGTCTTGCAGACGACCTTTCAGATCCCATGGCTGGCGCTTCTTGCCACCTAAAAGAAAAAGTTTTCCATGCAAGTTTTACTCGTATTTTCTTAATATTAATCTTCCTTCTGATAAGCCAATTTGTTAAACTACCTATGGTAAATCAGATTTACCTAAATAGGTTTTTATGTAGAAGTGGCCTGTTTTTATTCTGCAAACACAGAGTACAATTAAAAATAAAGTGTCATTCTAATTAATAGAAAATTGAAATCTTAAGACAAAGTTATTACTACAAGGTTGCTTAGCACAAAGAATGGAGAAGTGGACACAACTTTCAGTAACTACAACAGATGATACATTAAACAATTTTAACTGGATGGTGAATTATACATTTTTCTACCTGCTGGCGCTGCAGTCGTGGGTTTAGTTGCTGGTGCCTTCGTGGCAGATGGGGCAGGCTTCTTGTTCAATGAACCTGTGCTGGTCGCCCTTGACAGTGGTGCTAGATAAGATAAAATCTATAAATTGTAAAGATATGTTACAGATAAACTGTGAAGATCCCTAGAATTCTTTCTTTATTGCAAAGGTCTATAAATTATGCCCTGGAGTGCATTGCAGACTACAATTTACAGTGCACCCATGATTAACCCATAACATGAGAGCTGATGACATCATGTTGAATACCCATTACAAGGTAGTCTCATGTGATATGGCTTACTGCAGGTCAATATAAACCTGTATTGTATTGGCAAACAAGAGATAACTAGAAATAGTGTCCACAATAAAAAAAGGCATGACAATACTAAACTGGGTTCATCAACAACTTGGATGTATGGTCCAACAATTAGGCACTTCTTTTCTTTTATCTTCACTCTAACAGTTGGTTCTTTTATCTTTCCAAGTTTATGGTTTATCAAAGATGGTTCTTTCAGTTTTCTTTCTTGTCCAGTCATGGGTTTAGGTATGAAACTTTTTGAGCCAACTTGACCAGTACTAGTACATTCATTATCAATGTTCATGCTTCTTGGGGTAGTTACATCATCACTCCTATTTTCAGTTTTGTTCTCGTATTCGCTTTCACCATGCCCATCATCTTTGCCAAAAGACAACACTTTCTTACTAACTTCATTAATACCACAAACTTTTTTCACTGTGCTCATATTGATATGGGAAGAATAATTCCCATCCATTTTACGACTTTCAGCATTTTCCTCCATTTAATTAGCAAAGTCATATCTGTCTTTTTTTCTGTCTTCATCTATATACTGGTCCATTATCTTCTTTTCAAACGAAACAAGACAAAACTAACTCTTGTCCAGGAATCAAATCCATTTCATCCTAGTAAAAGAAGATTTTCATAACCTCTATATCACAGTTTGTGCAACATTATTTATGGAAGAAATGTCCAAGCTGGCATATAGACACATCACAAAGTGCTATCCCACATGTTGACTCTAGCAGACAGCTTGCCTTTCATCTTCCGACATTTTTCATCAACTGTTACAATTTCTAATAGGGCCTTTTCACCTATAACACAGGATCACAATAACAGACTAATACCATATTTTTCCTCTCCAAAGATTAACTTTTATAACCTCTATCATGAACTGTTAAAATGAACAGAACTATAAAGATTCTATTCATTCAATAAAAATGAAGCCATCGTATACCGATAAAATTGTCCCACCCTTGTCTTTTGTTCTTAAACGCCCCAAAGAAAAATTTCACATAAAATATGACATAAAGTGCCACCCCTTGAAGATGTCTATTCAGATATACTGAGTACATGACATTAAGTGGGCTAGTGACCTCCTCCCCTAGGGGCTTGATTTACAGCACATTCTGAAATAGAAGTTTTACTGCTATTCTACATTCCCAAAAGATATGTTAGGTATTGTTTACCAGCTGGACTAACTGATAGCATCCTGCCCCCATATCAAACAGGGAACACCTGGTCATCTGGTGATGTCAGTTGGACTTTTTCCAGTTAATTTTAACCTAGTTGTGAACTCGGCTAACAATATCTAGTAACTGATCAGATCCTTACTAGCACTTTTTTTTTCAAATCCTGTTGATGGTTTCATCTAGATCTTATGTACTTTTAAACATGCACACAACTAAAGCTGTTAATTGGTAATTTACACTGGGGTCAAAACTGTCAGAATTTTTGAAAAGTAAGGATCTAATCATTATGAATACTTTTCAGTATCATCTTATACTGAAATCTTCACTCACCTACTTTTGTTTTTGCTAAGAAGTATTGGAATTGGCAGAAGATAGAAAACATTATTAAAAGCATGTATACAGGTTTCAAAGGACAAGTAATACACAACAACCTTCTCACCCAAGAGTTCGATATGAGCACAGGAGTATGGCAGGGATGCCTACTATTGCCTATGCGCTTCTTAGTAGCCACTGACAGGGTGATGACAAAAACAATACATGAAGCTTAAACAGGGATACAGTGGACCTTCACAAAGCAACCTGAAGATCTGGACTTTGCTGACGACCTATGCCTACTATCAACAACACACCAACAGATGCAGAGAAAACAGATAACCTGCAAAGGTACGCAGAAGAAGTTGGCCTAAAAATCAACATGGCCAAAACTAAAATTATGAAGGAATTTACCTACCTTGAGAGCATTGTCAGTGCAGATGGAGGTGCTGAACAGAATGTAGAAGCCAGGTTAGGCAAAGCCAGAAATGCATATGCAACACTAAGACCAATCAGGAACTCAAAGCAAATCTCAACAAAAACCAAAATCTGTATATTTAACTCGAATTTAAACAAGGCCTTTCTGTATGGAGCAGAAACTTAGAAAAACAACAAAAGCCTTATAAATAAACTACAAACCTTTGTAAATAAAGGCCTATGAAGAATTCTGAAAATCTGGTGGCCAAACAAGATGAGCAACAAAGAACTGTTTAAAAGAACAGGTCAAGAAGGAATTTCCAAAGATATGAAGAAAAGGAAATGGAAATGGATAGGGCACACACTGAGAAAAGATCACTAGTAGACAAATGTAACCAGACAAGCCCTAGACTACAGCCCACAGGGAAAGAGAAAAAGAGGTTAGCAAAGGAACACCTGGAGATGTACTGAGGGAGAGATTAAAGAACTCAACACGTCCTGGCCCCAAGCAAAGGCGGCAGCCAAGACAAGGACCTGTTGGAGAACTCTGGTGGACCGACAGTTTCAGCATGTCTGGTATGTGCATTTGTGGTGGTGGTTGGATAGGTGGAGTAAAGTCTGAACAAGTCTTTGTATCAAAAAGAATTACTAGTCAGGGTTCTTTTTTAAGCATTAGTATTATCATCATTTTTATCATGCATGCATGCACACATGGAAACAAAATGATAAAATTAGTACCAAAATTACAAATTCATAAGATCCTGCATGAAGGCTGTGATTGTAAGAAATAGGGTAAAGTGAAAAGGAACTGACAATTGACTTTACAATTACTGAGTCCTTTACATTGATGGGTCAAGTAGAGAGGAATATAAGAGGCACTGAAAGTGCCAGTAAAATGTGTATCATCTTCCTTGCCATCAATTTATCCCTTAAAAAGGTAAAATAAAAAATAAAAAATTAACAAGTTTTAAAATTTCCTTCTCTTTGTTTGTCTGTACTGATATTTGGAACATCTTACCTCTCTTAGCTGCTGTCACTGCAGGTTTGGTTGCAGCTGGTCTTATTGATGGTTTCACAATCCCTCTAGTGGCAGTGCTTCCTACCCTGGTGTTGACTAGACCTGTCTTAGCTGGAGGTTTCCTGGTTACAATTCCAGGTTTAGCACTGCTCCCTTTGGTGCTCCCTGTACTACTTCTTGCACTCTCCACACTTGTATTGGAACTGGTGGAGTCGTCAAGTTTCTGACATTTCTGGTCCATTTCCTGATTAAAAGAGAGTAAGTGATCTCTGTATACTTTGAAAATGATATCAAACTCTCTCTCTACTCTATTCTTTTTTTTTATTAAAAGTAAATCTAAATTAAAATGTGTTCTTTGTTGGCTTACCAAGTCTGGACTTCTCATCCTCTTTGCAGATACAGATGGGGGTTTCAGGGAGGATGGAGGTCTCAGTTGAGAAGGTGGTTTCAGGCCAGATGGCTTGGGAAGTCTAGATTGTAGAACTCCATTGGCATCAGCCAGTGGCTGTCTCTGGAATGAAAGAAAAAAAAGTCATTTTTTGTTTTAAAAAAATATATAATATATAAGGAAATACATAATAATAAAGAAAAAACACCTTGCTAGAACTCCTATCACCCTTGTCCATAATTTGACGTTTTATTTTTAAATTCTACAATGTTGTAATGGGTTTATATCATGTAGCAAACAAAGCTGAATGTTTTATGGTTCTTGCTATATGATTTTTGGATTTATAAGTTTTGTTTGTTACGATCCATTTCTCATCATTTCCCCCTCACCTCGGCTCATATTAATAATCGATCATTTCTAGCATATCACAATAATGTAATTGATTTCTGTACAACATGAAAAACAGATTAACGACTCTGTAAATGCATGAAACTATATTATTTCATCATAAAAATTAACTGAAAAAATTAGTAAGAGTCAAATTTGAATTAAATAAGCCGAAGGCCAAAAATATACCTGGTATATGTATGCACGTCGTAGTTTATTGGTGTCATCACTCCTGCAACCTTACTGCGTTCAAAATCACAAAGCACTTCAGCGTTTACAATTTAATATTAACTTACCTGCACATCCATACTATAAGGGCTGTGATATTCAGTTGTAAAATATTTACAACACCTACTTTGGAAGTTCAATATTTTCAAGATTTAAGGAAAGTGCAAAGTTTGTTCTATGGCATTTGATTGGATGAAAATGCAGGACGCGTTTCGAGAACTAGTTTACCATTGGTCAGATTCTTTTAACGTAACCAGGTCAAGGTCACCATGCAGCCGGTCCCTTTTCTTGAGAAACAGGATTTTCCTAGTTAAAACACTTATAAAAGAAGGGAACTAGTTTAGGACTTAAACAGATTTACTTATTTCTTAAGTAACACGTTAATTTGACCACGAATCAAGTCTAAACATCGCAAGGTAACGCACGTTATTTCTCTTCAATAGCACCGTATCTTAGGGATCAGATCACTTTCAGTTTCATCTTTTACTTACTAAAAGAATTTTCAGATTGGACACTGCAGAGATCAGGAATGAGAAATCTCACCTTATTCACATTCCGTGTGAATGGTTGGTCTTTTTGTTTATTTGCAGGGAAATGGCTACTAGGTGGGGCATATGTAGTTGTGGGAGCATCAGCCATGAATTTGCTAGTTCACTGACTATTTTGTCTTCCCAGGAACACAAGGTACACAGGGAACATGTTTTTAAATACATATAACTTATAAGCATGTTATTTTATCAAAGTTAAACTGTACTAGTAAAGCTGTCTCTGATACTTGCACTTCAACAATTTCTTTTTATGAAAAAAAAATGCAAAAAGAACAGACATACATGTGCATGTAGTTGTATTACTCGTTTTAGATAACAGCTGTAGCTGCTCGTGATGTGGGAAGAGCAAAAAAGTTCGCAGAGTCATACAGTATTCCTAAGGCTTATGGGTCATATGAGGAACTAGCCAAAGATCCAAATGTTGGTAGGTTAATAATAACAAGGGGTTTAATTTATTATTTTTCTCCTAAAATTGATTATGGCATAGTCATGATTATTTTATAATTAATGAACATATAAACAGAAAATGGATATTATTTTCCAAAAAATTATGATTAAATTATGATTAAATCATACTTGTTAAATTTACTTCAACAGATATTATTTATGTGGGTGCAATTCACAAGGAGCATCATTCCCTGTGCAAGTTATTCCTTCATCATAACAAACCAGTATTATGTGAAAAACCTCTTACCATGAATTTGAAGCAGGCACAAGAAATCATAGCTGTTGCAAGTGAGAAGAAGTTGTTCTTTATGGAGGTACATGTATATGATATTGAAGTGTTGGTTCAGTGCATATTTATCTAGGTTGTATATATAATTTTTCAAAAATCAGATGATCTGAATGTTGAGTTGGTGCACATTAATTACATAGACTATCAGTGTACAAGAATATGAGGTAATGCATTAAGCATGTGACATAAGCTACTTAATTTGCTGTTTTTGTAATATTCATTTTTCTAATATCAAAATGAAACTGATTTTGTGTTAAAAGCTTGAGCTGAAATACTTTCTCTAAACCCTGTTTTTTTTTTACATTCTCAGAACCAGATGGTTACAACAAAAAGAATGCATCATGCGTAAATCACAGTTGATACCAAACTTCACATTTTGATTTTAGGCTTTATGGAGCCGTTTCTTCCCTACATATGAGCAAATAAGGAAAGAACTAAGGAATGGGTCAATTGGAGAGGTTCACTTGGTAGAGGCATCTTTTGGCATGGATCTTTCTGAATTAGACAGAATCACACAAAAGTCACAAGGGGGCAGCACCTTACTTGACATTGGTATTTATCCCATCCAACTGGCTTGTATGGTATTAGGTGGGAAGCCAAGCAAAATAGTTGCCTCGGGTCATTTATACCCAAATGGTATGTAAATTTTATCGATTGAATTACATTCTGAAGATTTCACCAACATCTCCTTCTATGAACATTTTTTCCTGAACAATTGCATGGTTAAGATTTTTTAATTTTTTCTGTAATACTTAATATTAGCTTCCTATGCGCTTGTATTTTAACTACATATTTTACATATTATTGCAGGTGTTGACAAGACCATGAGCATTGCTTTACTCTACTCTAGTGGTGCTATGGCTCATCTTGTGGTGAGCAGCAATGTGAACTTGCCCAACAAAGCTGCCATTTATGGGAAAAAGGGAAGATTAGAGGTAAAAATGTAAAATTTGGAATGTGCCCTTGTGCAATATTCACATATAATGGTTTCATTTACTAATAAACCTGTTGGGAAAACACTAACATTCAAATACTAAATGGTATAATTTTACCAAAAGTCTTTGTGGTCCATTAAATATAAATTTTTTAAAACTTGAAATTGATTGAATTCTTATTGTTTATATATTTATGTGCTGGTACATAAGGATATTTTTTACCTGATATAACAATAAAGATAAATAATAATCGATTTTTCTATTAGCTTCCTGAAACTTTCTGGTGTCCCACCAGGCTTATCACTCCAGACAAGTCATATGACTTCCCATTACCAAAATGTCATTACCCAATTAAGTTGACTCACAGTGAGGGTCTCTGCTACCAGGCACAGGCAGTTAGGGAATGCCTCATCAGTGGTAAGCATCTATATCAATATTTTTTTAATATTTGAGGACACTTGATGGTGGATATGATCACTGTTGGGGAATAACTACCAGTACTTAATCTAACCTAGATGCAATAATGACATCTTATGTATGCATATATTATACTTTGGCATTACATGAAGAAAATGACAAATTAAAATATGGGAAGTTCAGTTTACTTGGATATCTTTCTATAGATAATATGAATATGCCAATACAATGTAATATATTTTTTTATTTATTAAGGTAAGCTGGAAAGTTCTCTAATGAGTCACCAGGATTCTTTGGACATTTTGGCCATAACTGACGAATGCCTGAGACAGCTTAGTGTGGTCTTTGATGTTGAACAATAGTACATATGTACTGGTATCTCATCGACGGAATATGGTTGAATATGTACTCAAGCACCACTTCATTCTTTACACATGGCACAAAACATTGATATTTCATTGACTGCAACATGTTCTATTTTATGAAATAAGAATATTAAAATTGTATTAGAATACTGCTTTTATATTCCATAATATTTTCTTTTGATAATGTGCTTTAATGCACATTTTATTTGTACAATTACAAGCAGCATGTACTGGTATTTATTTGTTCTATATTTTATTATAGTGTTTATGTGAGGTAGAGTGACTTTATGTAATTACTGGTTTTATTTAAATTAGTTATGCTCATTATTGTTTTATATAACTACTGTTTTTGCACATATAATGATATTTGAACTAACATTGCCAGCTGTTTTATGCCACTCATAGGATATGAAGTTGAAGATCTGTTTTGTAGATGGAATATATATAAAAAGTAGTAAATAAAGAGGGAAAACATGTTGTTGTTCACAGTATTAATTTTTTTTTTTACCGGCTGCAGATTTTTTTTCACAACTGGAGATACATGATCTTTTATTGTTTTCTGAAAACCATACCAGCAACAGATAAATTTGGGGACAGAGAACTCCATGCAGCAGATTGTGAATATTCATTTTCTTACCAGTAATGGACCGTCCACAATGAAATTTGTCAACCTAGCTAATTTGCACTGACTCCACAGTGACTCCTGCTGAATGCAATCAGATTAATAGACTACTGTAACACAGCTCCTCTTGTTTCCAATGAATTCATATAATCACCAGCTTTTTTGCACTCCACTCAATGTCAGGAGGCGGTGTGATAGTCTTTAATTCTGATGAATTCTGCAAGAGTCCCCGTGGTGCTCTTATTCTTTGTAAATGGGTTCACATAAAGCAATTATCTCTTTCTCTTGAGCAGGTGTTCCAAGCTAGCAGAAATGAGTGTGTATGAGTTAGGTCGACAAGATTCATTGTAAATGGTCCATAAGATGTTTAAAAGGTGTAAATTGGGAATTTTAAGTAAATAACGAAACACAATTCACTGTAATAAAGGGGCAAAATTCCTCGTCGACTAAGCAAAAATCACCAGTTGCGTGTCCAGGGGGAGGGCATGTGCCACCTCTTAGCTTCCTCCTCACCCCCTCCCAATAACCGAAAAAAAGGTAATTTTCCATTCCTGTCCCTCCATATTATAGTAAAATTGTCCTCGCTTACTTTCTTATAAAGTGATCGGCCAGTAAGCGTGAATTTTAAGCGTTAATTTTCCTATTCTTTAAAAAAAAAAGACATGCTGATATCCCAATTTTGCCAAGTTCTATCACGTTTTTCAAGCATAGACTAATTTCCTCCACTTGCAACGTCATGACGTAAAGCGACGTATTACTTATGACGTAAATAAGAAAGGGTGGGAGTGTTTTTTTAAATTATGGTTAATAACGTACAGGGGGGGGGGGGGGAGCATTCCCCATCGTGTTAATCTCTTTACATTCTTTTAGCTAAAGTTGAAAAAAATGGTCCTATTTAAATTAATTTTCAGACCTAATGTAAGTTGATATTTTATGGTCCTTCGACAGCGTCATATATGACAATACGTTTAGGACGTAAAGTGACGTGCCTTTTCTTGTGACGTACATTTATAGGTAACGTGGTAGGCCTATCCGTATCATAGCAATGATGAAAAATCATGGCTGTGGCCAAAGATAAAGAATCGTGTCATGCTTAACAGTTTGAAAATGGATCTTAAATTGATATGTTTATTTATCGTGACGATACAGAACTTTATTGACAACGGGTAAGGATACGAAATGGTGTAGTTGTTTAAGGGAGACTCGACGAAGACAACTGAAAGAATAACAAATGCCTTATAATCGGCGAAATATTTAATTATAATGATCGACTTGTTTCTTCTTCTTATTTTTTCATTTTGCAGTCCCTATCGGGATCACGTCTGCAATCTGGCAGAGGACATCGGTGAGCAATGCACAAGCTCTTACGGTGAGAGAAACGATGTCCCGAAAAAAGAATGGATGAGAAAGCGCGTCGGCGGAGACAACAGTAAGGAAGCAGAACTTACCTCTCCTAGTATATTTGCTAACGGCGATTGTACCATTAACTGTGAGTTCCCTCCAGCAAAATATATATACCTATGGTTTTTGACATTTTATTTATCTAAAATTTAATTGCTGGTTCTAAAATTTTTATCAGTAATATAACAGATCTTCAATAATTTTATTCCTCAGTCTTGTCAAATCCACTTATCAGTTTTTATTTCAATTTCATATATCTATAATCAAGACTGGAGCCAATCTGTAAATACCATTACAAAAATGACATCGCCATATGCATATGGAGTGTATTTAAAAGAATACGCAGCAGACAACTTTGTGGTGCATAAGGGTTGGTTTGAGAGAAAAGTGGCCAGTGTTCAGCGCATGCTTAACCTGGGAGTTGATAAACTTGTAAACTTCATTAGGCCTACTTTGGATCTTTACTCGACAGAGATGGCGATGATCAGTGCCATTGTGATAATAAAGATTTTCCTTAAATCTTACAATCGCATTCCACAAGAGCGGACATCACCCATACTTCCAATATTTCTTTGTAAGTTAGACGTTTCATCTCACATAATAATTATACAAAAAATAACACAATAATTAAATTTAATGGCAAGAAAACAGATGGCTTGCAAAAATATTCAGCTGCCTTTTTGTACCTTTTCCCTCTTAACCTTCACGTCCTTGCTTTCAGTTTCTCTGTCATGGTTCCTGAAAATGGTAGCAGATGTGCTAGAGTCAGCTGCTCCTCTTCTCTGGGACATATTGGTCTCTGTAATGTCCCTCTGCAGCATAGAGCTCTCTACTACCTTATTTGCGTGCCTGCTATATATCAGCATCACAAGCGGCATTGTTGCTTTTCTGCTAGTGCAGTCAGTCAGATCATTGCACAAGAAACTGAATTTAAGTGAGTATACTCAACGAAATAAGGAGAAATATCTGAAATAGGGCCTATATGCTCTTCAAGTTGAATACGTTTTGAATTAGCCTTAAAATTGCGAATGTGCCATAAGTTCGGCTGTAAGTTCATTTACATACACTTTTTATTCTTTATTGAGGCCTGCAAATAAAGATTTATTCTTTTTTCAGATAAAAACTTAACAAAGTTACATAAAATTCACTTATGCTAATTGACTTTTTAGCAACCATTCCCTACTCGAGTATCAGTAGATATTCAACTCCGGCGCCTTTTGTGACCACGCAAATATCTCTAGGCGCATTAATTAGCACTCCCGTACCGCCAGCTCTGCCTGGAGTTCATCAACCCTCTGAACAGCCGCCTGTCCCTGAGGCACCAGCAAAAATCGCTCGCCCCAAAACACGGCGTCGCGACCTGGAAATCTCCCTGGCTGCTCACATCTCAGGAGTGCAGGAAACAAGGACACCACCCAAGGATAGGCAATCCCCCTCTTCAGACCATACAGTGATTTGGCATGGGCCATATCCTAACAGTAAACCGAAGTCTGAAGAAAGGGTCTCGTCTCCTTCAATGACCGTTGCCTCTGCAACATCCCAACTCTCCGTTGTTTCAAAAGCGGCTTTGTTATTCTTCTGTAGAATACTTGAGATGGTGTTGGTCACTCAGATCCCCTGCTGGCCGGTGAGGATGTCAAAGTTCTTCCCACGGCGGCGGTGGTCTTCACTGGTGTGGCAAGGCAGGAGAACACGAAAGGCACGTATCCCTCTTCGGTCATGTTTCTCAGAGGTGGATGTCCCTGCTTACATCAACCGTATCCGCCACTTGTCATCTTGCTCAGCGGACAGCGCTCTCGCCTCTGATTTAAGCGCCATCAGCGTGCCAGACGTACCCATGCCACTGATTAATAGAGACAATCTTTATTTGGGCATGAATAATAGTCAGGTGTTTGGATCTTTCCAGCGACATTTCTCGGCGGTCTGCCTTGGTTCCAATCTGAGACTGGAAACAGATGTTAACACTGAAACCGCGCTAGACTAAAAAAAAAAAATGTATTTTAAGCCTTTATTTATAAATATCCTTGAATCATAAGAACAGTATTCGACATTTATTACTTATTGCTGAGCTGTAAAAAATCAAATCCTTAATTGTGTACATTAATAAAAGAGTCGCTTGTATTTTTTGTGGTTTTCTAGGAATAAACAAACGGTATAGAGTCTAAGTCAAAGCGTTTTTGAGTACTTTTTATTAAGAAATAACTATAATTCCTCAAATGTCAATAGTTGTCACTGACCATTAGATTTCTTCAAAATTAAAACACCAAAAATAACGTATGAATGTTTCAAACAAAATGAAAACCAATAAATCAAATTAATTGTGCAGTTCAAAGTTATCTTCTTTATCAAACACCCCTAAATACCTCACATTTATATTAAGATGGGCCTTAACTCGTGCAATTGTGGATATTAACCTTCTTTTTTAGTCTAAAACCAGACACATTCACTTTCAAGTCTTGCTATCAAAAAATAACACTTTTTATGCGTTTTTTTTTAATGGGAATGGTCGCTCATTTCTCCCCGATTATGATAGTGCATTGTGCTTTATGGTAATTGGTCTTTTGTCTCTTTATTTTGGTTAATACATTACTGATTAATTTCAATACGCTGTTAACGCACTTAGGAGGATTTCGAACTTAGACATCTCGACACGTCAGCAATGGGACTCAGCGCCTCTTAATGAGTGCTGCCGCCTGTCGCCAATTGTGGTAATTTCGAAAAACATGGCAGAAGCCGATTCCAATGTCAGTACAAATCCCTACAGAAAATCATTGAAAGTAGCGGTTGCAGCCATATGCAACGAAGTTGGATATGGCGAGGCAGAAGATATTGCCATTGAGACATTAACTGAAATGTTACAGAGTCGTAAGTTTTGACAATTAAGACTATATACTGGGTCGTGCCTTCGGCTTTGTAGTTAATGTAGCATTCCTACCACTACTAACTTACCAGTACCACAAGCCTTGTAGGTTGGACTAGGGCACAAGAAGCCTCTGTACAGCGGTTCTTGGCACAAGTGGGAGCCTTGGCTCGAGTCAAGATTAGATAAATGACTAAGTAGCAGTATTAGTAGTGAGTGCAGTGAAGTGACCACTGAACATTCTGCAGGCCCCCGTTTCACAAAAAAACTTAAGTCGGTTTCCCTGATTTTTTCTTAGCTGTAAGTCGACGATGTCAAGCCTCCTCGGGAGGAGACTTAAGTCGGCAAGCTCAACTAAAACTCGGTAAATGAGAGCATAAACAACAAAAATTTGGAAAGAACATACCTCCTTCAAGATATTGTGTTAGAATATCCTTGAATAGCACTGACATTTATGGAATATTAAAATAAAAAATAAAATTCCACTTTACCCAGCCGATCGCGTATTTGTTTATGTTTTTGACCGCTAGACGTCCCTCAGTAGTGTTCCACGACAAGCTAATGTTTAACTGTTACTTTGAAGTTGTATTGAAGTTAAACTAATCAATAAAGTTCAAAAACAAACTTTGTTTGTGTTTTGGCTGACTTTTATTGTTGATAAACGATCGTTCTCAGCCGAAAGAGGCCATGAAACGTCATGTCTTGTGAAACTTTTGCAATTTTACACCTCCTTTTCTTGAAGAGTTTCTCGTGTGCGTCGACTACGGTAAGCACGCCAAGCTCAGACATTAGATTCTTTGTGAAACACTCCTAGTCGACTTCAGCTAAGTCGACCTAGCTAGGCCACCCAGCTCGAGCTAGTCGACTACGGATTTAAGATTCTTTGTGAAACAGGGGCCAGGTGCGAACCCAATAATGTTTTACAATGACACATCAGATAATCAAAGTGACGGACACTCCGACTCTGACTCTTCCCCAATTCTATTTTTACATGGCAATACAAAAATCAAGTGTTCACAGTTCAGTAACATGGCAATATTTCAACCAATAGCAATGGGCATGTCTTTCTTTCCAGTGTTGAGTGAGTTAGCACGTACATCTCGGTCATATGCAGAGCTCTCAGGAAGAACTGATGTCATGGTGGCAGACTGTGTCATGTCTATGGTGGATCTTGGTAAGATGATTTTAATATAAAATGAAACTGAAAAAATCCAGTAATGCAAGTGCTCCACTATAAAATATTTGACATGTTACGTATGCCACTTTCTTAAATAAACATCTGTGAGTTGTTTTTTGAACATTGCTTTTGTAAAGTACTAAAGAAAAAAAAAGCAACATATACAGCATTTAGAATTTTATTCATTTCAGTTTTATACGCTCAGTGTTGTTATTTCCAGGCTTAAATGTTGAGTCCATAAAAGCCTATGCCAAAAGACCGAATGCAACAGTACTTCTACCACGTGAGTATTGCACTTTGTGTGCCATAATCCTGCATTTCTATGCACTTTGCAGTTTAATTGAAAGAAAGGTCGTCTTTTTTTCATTCTAACAATATTGACTTGACAGTATTTTAGATGATCTTTGAATGGATGTAACTGAAATGTTAAAGAGTAAATATAGCATTGTTTCCTTATTGTGATCATTACTTGTTTATATAAACCATTGAGTGATCTGATGATGCTACACATAAGTATGTTTATCTAAGACATTTTCTTAGATAGTTACTTATACCCTGACACTTTGAAAAACAAAGTTTCTAGTTGAAACACAGTTGCGGCTCTTTTTTTATTCAAAGCAATCTCTTCCTAAAATTCAATGTTGAATACAAAATTTAAAGTGCACCATCGATCCTCCTTTAACTTTTCAGCCAGCCACACTCCAGCCAGTAACACCCCTAGATCTCTACAGGTGGGGAGTAAAAAGGACCACCTGAGTCACATCCCAGACTACCTTCCACCTTTCCCTGATACTCACACTTACATCAAAACTCCAGTGAGTATGCTGACAGGATTGGAAGACTATTGCATTATATTCATCTGGTGTCCTTGACAACTTTAAAGTACTTATATACCACCGAGTTCCAAAATCAGTGGTATGCTGTAAATATATATATTAAAGATAATTTAATATTGTACCTGACCTTCACTGAGTAAACAGGTGTATGCATTTCCTGTAGTTTTACTTCACATATTCTTATAATAAGTACAGTTTTTGAGCAGGGGCCTTATGTATTCATTTAGTCACAAAAGATAAGGTCATCTTTCAGTCATAAGAGCAGGTCATGTACAAAGAAAAACAGAATATTAAAGGTTGAAAACTTCCTATGCATGGTTTAGATAAGAACTATGGGGGAACTTGGGCTAAGTTGCACAAAATTGATGGTTTAGCATTAAGACTGCGAACCACTTGAGATTTTATTTTGTTTACTGACCGTCTTTTGATTGTATAAGAAAGGTTTATGTTGAGCACCAAGGCTTTCCCCAGAAAGTGGTCCAGCTGTCATTGGATGGCTATTAGATAACCTACATTTCCAAAGACAGCTGGACAGTTTACTAAATTTTTAGGTTGCGCTTGCTTGATTTGGACTCCCTGTACACTAAACTTAGCATTATGGAAAACTTTTTTTTTTTGTTCATCTTTGCGAAGAATTATGGCAGAAATAATGCCTCTGGAACAGGTCCTTACTTTATATTTATGCCCTCAGTGCACAGTATTTTTATTGTTTTTTTCCAAGGAATCTGCAATGCATTGTAATCTGTATTTGTAAAATAATTGTAACATAATTGTTTTTCAGTCCCACATGCAACCTCCAAACGAATACCAGGTTATTCGTGAAAAAGCAGCATCACAAAAGAGAGATGTAGAAAGAGCATTAACAAGATTTATTGCCAAGACAGGAGAGACGCATTCTCTCTTTAAGGACGACACATCTGCATTTCCATGTAAGTCTTGGTTTGGTTTAAGGTCTGAAGAGTCGTAGAAGAATGTAGGTTTGAATCTTTGCACATTGGATTCAATGCTATGTCATTTATGTTCAGAATCATGTATAAATAATATTCAGACAAAATGGAAAAATCCTTTTGTATTTACCATTTTAATTAATTGACACTACACAACAAGATTTAGTTGATTTATATCCAAAAGGAGGGCATTTTTTTGTGTTCCTGTTCAACTGCAACATGGTCTGAGATTGTTCAATTTGCATTGTAGTGATAGCTTGCAAGCCTACCCCTCACCCATACTTAGATGCATTATTACCAAAGGACCAAGAGCTGGACCATGTTGATCAGACAGATGCAGGGCAACATAAACAACCACCAGGAAGGAGGAAACGTCCAGTAGAGGATGGACAAGGGAACACGCAGGACTCTGGTTATGGCACACAGGACTCTGGTCCGTCATCACAAACTAGTTTAGATCAGTCTCAGTCTAAAGAGGATGCAGCAGACAATGATGCCATAGACAACCCTTTTCTAAGACCTGTAAAATTTCCTTTGAAAAAAGGGAAATATTATTAGTGTTTTCATTGGGTACAAAAATGTTGGACATGTTTTTTTTTTCCTTTTTATAATAAAGTATATTGCTTTGCAAAATTGGGTCTTTTGGTTCAAAGCATCATGTACATTAGTGTAAAACTATCTAATAGGTGAACAGGGAAGAACTGGACACGCCAGCAGAATATAACTCTTTATTTTATCTTCTCCCTCCTTTGGGTAAGCATACCCCATGTTATTATACTCGTTACAGTTTTAATTACTTCCCTATATCATCATGCACATGTATGTCCCCTCGTTGCTTCTAGCAAGTACCTCTGTAAACATAATGGTACATAATGTAAAAAAAATTAATTTTATATTTACAAACAAAACAGGATTAGATCCATTTGCTACAATGTTTACTTATATTTATAATCCATAAAATCTTTTTTTAAACCACTGACCTTTCTTTGAACCACGCACTTTACAAATCTTCTATGAAAAATGTACCGTAGATCTATTCTTCCCTCTCTCTCACATACACAATTACATATGATATAATAATGAAAAAAAAAGGCCATGCTGGTGTTCATAAAGATAACAGAAACTACCCTCTCAGACACTACATGACTAGCACCATATATTCCCCCGAATGATATTGGCATTTCTTGGGGGAGGGGATCTTTGGAATTCTAATACTAACAGCTAGGTAAACAGACCAGCTGACTTGCATAAAGATTAAACCTAGACTACTGAAGCACCAGAAAAATTTGTGTTCAATACTGTAAGGTTAGGTTGATGCGTCTTCTAAACTGACTAACTGTACAAGCTAAATGTAGTCTTCTCATCTGGTCCCAAAAAGCTAATAATTCCATACATTAGATGCACTGTAAACACAACCAAATTCTGCAAGATTCCAATTTAAGTTACTATACTTAAATTAACTATTGATTTTTTACACTGCAATGGCAACGCTTGAGTAAAGTGACAGCTCTTTCTGTGTATTTCTGTATATTCCTATTTTGAATGATCACCTGTAATCTACACAATTGATCAATGCTCAAAATCCTACTAATAAGCCAAAGATTGAAAATTGTTTTGTTATAGCCCATGCTTCTTAGCACAGTAAATGACAATCATATTTCACTTTTCTGCAGATCTTTCCCAAGCACGTCTCTAAAAATTTTACATTTAGATTATGTCTGAGGCATATAAACAAAATAACCATTGGCAATAACTAACAAATAACTACCATAAAATTTAATAACAATGGTAATAATCTTCACAGGAACACCAGTTGATATTGGGACAATGCTAAATAATGAGGTCTAGCACCATTCTTTTCATCATATTATGCCATAAAATTAAAAACTGTATATACCATAGCAATTAATGCTAAAATCTGTGTCATTTCTGTAAATAAATATTAGTATTAGATTTTTTTTTTTGATGAATCACTGTGCCTTGTGTTATTGCAGTAGCTGTCACTGACATTTTTTCTATACTATCATGTGTCAGATACGTTATCAAACTGGAAGTTACTGAAATGTTGTGAATGTTCTCTTCTATTAAGTACATATTATAACAGGATAATTTGATAAAACAATTCTATAAAACAAGTTAAAAAGGAAAAAACTGACCAGAATTATCTGCAAGGTCTAATATTAGTGATAACCATGGTTTGCATTGCCAAGGAGACAAAGTTAAGTAAATGATTAAAAAAGACTTCTTTTGAATGGGACAGTATAAAGAATGAGACTGCTCTGTTTAGAAATAGACCATATTATATTTAATATATTTTGATAAATAATAATAAGGCAACTGGTGTATTTTTGTATGAATTAATAATGGGAAAATTCCATTGCTTAAGAGTGAGCACAGATACCATATACAATAAACTAAGATGGCCACAATGGATTTTCTATTTAACTTAACAGCAATTCATATTGTTTGATTGTCTTAACTACATCAAATTCCTGATGTGAGAAATAGACTAGTAAACTGAGCGAAAAAAATGGCCTAACCCAGGACTAATTGCAAAAAAATTGTAATGATGTTTTTTAGAAAGCTAAATATCCAAATTTTAACATATTAAAAATCTAGAAAAATCTAAGTAGTGGAAAATGGTTTTTAGGGCAGTTTTCCAAGATGGCCGCCAATATATTAAGTCTCTATAGGTAAAGGGGGTCTTTATTTTTTTAGGAATATTTTTGCTGGAATAAATGGGGTTAAGACCTTGAAATATATCCAGACTTAGAGACAAAGACCTTTTTGTTTAAAAGAAAAGCTTATTTGATAAGAATATTTCACCAAAGGTCATTGGCTAAGGGTCAAAGGTCAGGCAAAGGTCATTTGTATAGATTTTTACCTGAAATATTGCCTAAAAGTTTGCAGTAAATGTTTTTAAAGATTGCTTATTGAAACTTTTGGTGTTTATTACAATTATTACATCACTCACAACAAATCTATGAAGTTTGGCTGCAAAATATGCATTTTTAGGAGAAATATGAGACAAATTGTGAAAAATCAGACGAATAAAAAGTATGTATAAATGTGTAGGGTAGATATTAAAAGTGGACTTCTCTTCACTCTGGGGACAAATATTTCTATGTAAATGTCATATAATATATAAAAAACATTTGTTTTTTACATTTTCTTATTACAACCATCTATGTTTAGGCTCAATTCCTTTTTTCCAATATGGCCGCCAGCAAGGGTATTCATAAGGCTTTATAAGACTTAAAATTTTAAACACTTTTCTTCAGTAGTGGCTTACTGCAAAAAAATTGTAATTAGGTATTTTAGAAAGTTTTACACCCAAATTAAATTATAATAAAAATCTAGAAAAATCTAAGTAGTGGAAAAAGGTTTTTAAGGGAGCTTTTCCAAGATGGCCACCATTACATTGCGTCACTGTAAGTAAATGGTGTCTTTTAATTTAGGTGGTATTTTGCTAAGATAAATGGGGGTTAATCCTTGAAATATACACAAAGTTGTCGACAAAGAATAATTTGTTGAAAAGTTAAGCTTATTTAATAGGAATTATTCACCAAAGGTCACTACCTTGGGGTCAAAGGTCAGGCAAAGTTCATTTGTACAGATTTTTAACATGGAAATTTGCCTAAACGTTCACAATAAATGTTTTTAAAGATTGGTTATTAAAACTTTTGGTGTTTATTACAATTATTACATCACTCGCAACAAATTTATGAAGTTTGGCTACAAAATATGTATTTTTAGTAGAAATATGAGACAAATTGTGAAAAATCAGATGGATAAAAATTATGTATAAGTGGATAGGGTAGGTAATTAATATTGACTTCTTTTCATTCTGAGGACAAAGATTTCTATGTAAATGTCATATAATATATAGAAAACACTTGTTTTTTTTTACATTTTCTTCTTACACCCATCTACCTTCCCGGTTCAATGCTTTTTTCAATATGGCCGCCAGTAAGTGCATGCATAAGGTTTTATAAGACATAAATTTTTGAACGTTTTTTTTCAGTAGGGACTTATTTAAAAAATGTAATGAGGTATTTCAGAAAGCTTAATATCCAAATTTAAACATAATAAAAATCTAGAAAAATCTAAGTAGTGGAAAAAGGTTTTTAAGGCAGCTTTTCCAAGAGGGCCGCCATTGTATTGCGTCATTGTAAGTAAATGATGTTGTTTAATCTAGATAGTATTGTGCTAGAAATAAATGGAGGTAAAACCTCTAAATACACACAAAGTTAAAGAAAAGGACTCATTCACTGAAAAAATGCTTATTTAATATGAATTATTCACTTAAGGTAACTGGCTTGAGTCAAAGTTCAGGCAAAGACCATTTGTACAGATTTTCCCTAAAGTGTTGCCTAAAATTACAAATTATGTTTTTGAAGATAGGCACTTGAATTTGTTTGGGTGTTAAATATAATCATTATTTCATTCACAACAACTCTGTGAGGTTTGGCTTCATATATGGCTCTTTAGGAGAAATATGAGTCTAAGTGTGAAAAATCAGACAAATAAGGATTCCGACAGGATAGGACTTCTTTTCATTCTGGGAACAAATATTTCTATGCTAATATCATAAATATATGATATATGAAAAACACTTTTTTTTGTTTTTTTTTTTTTTTGTTCATGTTTTTTTTTTTTTTATTATTATTATTTATTATACCCATCTATGTACATGTTCAAAGTATTTTCCAATATGGCTGTCGGCAAGATAATTCATAAGGCTGTCTTCAGTAAATATTCCACTCAAGTTTGTGTCTTTACCCCCTTTTCTTAATTATATTGATGAATAAGTAATGGAGGTAAAAAGTTGTACAGTTAACAGTGGCGCCAAACACAATATAAGTCTTTTTTCTAAGAGTGCATTCCCATAAATTTTTAGATCAATCTATCCCCGTGGGGAGTCTCACTAGATTGTTGTCAGCCTGACCGGCTTAAATGTCTGTCCTGCCTACTAAAGGCTGTTAGGGGGTAATTAACTTTTGTGCGCTTCGGAAACTGACAGCAATTTAGCGTGAAACCCCAAGGAGTTAGGTTGATCCGAATAGATTGATCTAAATCTATGGGAACCCAGTCTAAGACAGACTGAAATGTTGCATCAATTGTACAAGCAATCATATAATCAGCCAGACCAAATGTGCCGCTGGCCTGTCCAAATAGGTTTGGGTGTCCAACTGCATAAACTTTTTGGAAACAGATTCCTAATTCCATGGATTCTGTTGCTCGTACTCCTAATAGTAAGATATGAGAGGGGCTCCAGGGCCACACAAGGGACAAAATCCTGGAGCATTTGTTGCCACATTCACCAACATGGAAAACCCCAATATCTAGGAATCGGATCCTATCAGAAACCATTTTTTTTGGAAACTGTCCTTACCTGCTTTCCAGCCACAACCCAAACTACTATGGAATGGTTACATGGACAAATGATGACTAGAGGGAATCACCCAACAAAAGCATCTGTTATGTCTCTTTCTCTGATAGATATAGATCTACAGAAAGAACTGTCATGCATCTACCCACATTGAATTTAATCTATTCACGTGTTCAACAGTTCAGAGCAACCCCCAATAATTACCTTTAATCTACCACTGTGGTGGAAGGACCAGACTACTGTTGAAAGTGAACAAGAATTCAATATACTACCATCTCCAGTTGCAAGGCTTGTTGGCTTCCACACAGTGATGAGCTACCTTTAGTGCATATGTCAACTAATGACAGGGTCAGGACTTTGAGAACTTATTGAAACTATATTTGCTGTCAATACAGTAAGCCACATGATTCCCAGGGAATGCTCTGGCTAGGGCAATGAGGGCCCAACTATTACTTGATCTATCCCTCATTGCACTTGTCATCTTCAAGCTTTTGCGGGATAATGTGCCAGCCACTGTTGCTCAAAACAAGAAGCACAGCACAGTGAAACACAGTGCACAGATGACATTGAAGGTACATGCATGCATTGTCTGGGTGATTTCCAATTGATGGAGACAGAGCCGACATCCAGATCTCCATTCTTTAGACCATGGTAACATCAGATGTGGGAGAGAGTGGATTTTTGATAAAGATAGACCAGAAACTGGCTGTTGAGAAAACCACTTTGAAAAGTCAAAGAACTGCAAGGTTCAGGGTACAATGTATGGACATTTCCTTTTTGCTAGAACATGCAATATAGTCAGATGGGCTTGAAAGTGAAGGTGAGGTCCAGTACATTTTAGATGGTGTGGCACTTCTTCATCACATACCATGGACTGTTGGAATGTGTTGCACACCAGGGAGATATAGGAGAGCTATAGTGTACATGTAGCATTATAAAGGGATCATCTTGATGTCCCCTCTACTAAGCTATGATTCTGCACACCTAGTAAAAAGATCCAATTAACAGTATGAGCACAGCTATCGTCTTCACAGATGAGACGAAGCTGCAGAGTAAAAAGAAAAAAATTCTTACCAACAAAGAAAACAAACAGGTTCATTTATTTCCTTGGTGAGAAGTTGGAAGGTGTTGGAGTTAAAAAAATCCAAGTTCCAGGTGTTGCAGACCTCCATATTGCATTAAATAAAAAAGTTTATCTGAAGCGCACATCATATGATCATAATCTTCTGAGCCTTGTCCCAAAGCCATAATTGCTCGCAATGTCATTTTCTTGTTTTTGAAGTGAAACCTAGGTCATCCCTGGTGAAGACAGTTAGGTACTTATTGACTGGTCAGTTATTTTTAACTAATNTAGTTACTGAGCAATCTTGGAAACACCTTCACTAGGCAGTTTGATGCTTTGTATATTTGGATTTGAATCTTGGCAAGTGAAGAAGGCATCTTGCCCAGAATCTTGTCTTGTGACTAAACAAATACCTAAAATCTCTCTGTATATATGCTGGGGGTTTCTTCCTACAGCTTCCATCTTGCTGGATATGACAGTTGTCTGCATGGATGGGGTGACTGAGGTCTTTCCGCTGTCTATTCTGATCTGAAATTTAGAAATTTTACATTTCATTCCATTATGTTAAGTGATTTTGCTTTACAAATGCTGGCAAAATCATTTGACTCTTAAACTGAAATTGAAGATTGTAAAATGTCCTTTATTTGATGCTACCCTATGCAAGATAATACTAAAATAATCACGGACAGGGCCTTATATTAAACATAACTGCCAAAATCTGTATGGTAAGACATTCAAGTGAATAAAAAATTTTAAAAAATTAAGATAATAAAAACCTACTACTCTTGTGATCCTCCAGAGCTGTCCTGCACACCAGGTGGGTGAAGTCAAAGTACAGTGGCTGTGTGAGACCAAAATACCTGGCAGTGAACTCTTTAGCTCTCTCTGCCACATCCAAGTACAGCTTCACAGCTTTGACACCTACTTTCATCTGCTGGACAAGCTGAAAAGGAAATGTGAGGCACATACAGTAATCCTTGTCATGTCAATTTGAAAAAAAAAAAAAGTTGACTGCCAAACAATTTTTAAACTATAGATAAGACACTGGCAAATTAAAAATGAGAAAAAATTAAGTAAATATTGTTAACCATTTAATTAACTGTCCAGAAATGTCATATACTTTTATTTAGATAGTATGCTCACAAAAATTTTTTAAATAAAATTCAATTCAAAATAAACAAATAAATTAAGTTATAAACAAATAAACAAACAGATAATTGGAAATAAAAAAGGAAAAATATCTGCTTCCCTACAGAGACAAAATGGTTAGTGGAAATCATTATAGAAAACAAGCATCATTAAGACAAATAACAAGCAGATAAGTTTTTTTATGTGCACCAACTTATACATGGGGAACTTTAAAGAAAATATTCAAACTTTCCTTTAAATAACATAATTTGTTCACTAAAATTTAGTTTAGAAAAGGAGGCTCAAAATTTACTATCTAACCCTATGTATCATCCTTACTTAACCACTTCGTACGCCACTACCCATAGTGGAATAGCATGCAGACAGGAAATGTAGTCACGCCAGAACTCTCAGCAATCAATGGCACACACATAAGCTCTCATGCAGATAGGATAGGTAGAAGAAGATTATCTTTCATCTATTTGAAGTGTGTGTGTGTGTGTGCGTGTGCGTGTGCGTGTGCGTGTGCGTGTGCGTGCATGTTTGTTACAACATGCACTTTCTCTTGAAACTACTCTTGAAATTACCTACAGAGTGTTTGCAAGCACTGGGAAGCATTCCTATTGTGTCTTAACACATAATTTTTGTAGCACTGCCCTTATTTTTCTATCCCAATTCAAATGGGATATATATTAATAAAACAGGCAAGTGGCAAAAACCTAAACTGCATCTACTGAATGTTCCACAAAATGTAACATATGTTACTTAAAAGCAGACATAATATGTGAGATAGTTAATCAGCAACATGCTATACTGTGTAAATCCTTTAGAATCCTGTTTATTGTTCTACAGAAAGTTTTATTCAAGTGATAGTGAGAGTAATGGACAAAGACTACACAAAATTTCATTTTCCTATAACAACTGCCAAATGATTTGGGAACGTGTTGGCTAGTGCTGGCTACTTTAATCTGAGACTTGATCATACATTTTTTACATGAATTCCTTCTGGCATGCAGTATGCTTTCATGCATCAACTATCTAAGTTCATATTAATACTGTATTGATGTCCATGTGCCACTGCATCTGAACTCGTACCTCTGTCACCTCTGTTATTGTTATTCCTCCAGTGTTACTCATCTCATCTGCTTCAAGAGCTCGGTCAGTCCCCTAGTTAAATACACAATGCATGCCACACTCAACAACACCAAATTATACACCAATCCATACTAAGGTATCACTTTAGTAGCACTGAACCAACAACCTTAACATAGAAGCAGGGCATTGTAGATCTGCAGGAAGTTGTCACAAGTGTTAGGTTTAAATTGGGATGTTGGGACACCCAGCACTNAGTCCCCTAGTTAAATACACAATGCATGCCACACTCAACAACACCAAATTATACACCAATCCATACTAAGGTATCACTTTAGTAGCACTGAACCAACAACCTTAACATAGAAGCAGGGCATTGTAGATCTGCAGGAAGTTGTCACAAGTGTTAGGTTTAAATTGGGATGTTGGGACACTCAACATTATGCCTCACAAAATACTACATGTTATCTTTTTCATTTTTCAAAATGTCAATACTTTGCTAATTCTCAGTTGTAAGGTGTCCAGGTAACTGATACTCCACTCCCAGAGTCCAGGTATCAAAAATGTTTCACACACAACACAAGTCATCACCAATTACAAAATTTTTAGAATGTAAACAGACACATACACAAAAACATTCTCACATGCTTTCTGAACATGTTAATACCATCACCTTTAGGTAGAAAATTACACCTAATCCTAAAAGAAAGGGAAATAAGTTTTCTAAAAGAAATAAAATCTTTAAGCTACCTTTGCCTTCTGATAGCTATAAATTACAAGAAAACATGGAGAGCAAAGTCAAAATAGACAAGACTAAAACAACATGAAACTTATAATAATAAATGACATTAAAACACAATATATACATAATTAAAATAATACACAATTGTTAGTGTCAAATATGGGAAATTTAATTTACATTGATTAAAAAGGTGTTTCCAGTTGTATTAAATGGACTAAAGAAATACATTGGTTACATAACACAGAATGAGCCAGGGTATAGTGAAGTCACATGTAAAGTTAGTGTTATTTTGGTATAAAATAAAGAGAATCAAGATATACTCGCATATTCAATTTAACAAAGGGGTGATTTAACTTTATTGAAAATATTTTAAAATACTACTTATAATTTTGATATTTCATTGGGGTGGCGATGTTTATAGTGTCTACCTTATATGCATGCACAACATTTAATCCTGCAAATATCTCATGCTTGGTGTGTGGAGATGACTGCTTCTCCTTTCCTCTGTAACCATCTCCCTGTACTGCTGCTGCCTGAAATAACACATTCAAAATACAGCATCTGGGCTGCCAGTTGGTGGGGTCTCTGTACACACCAAAAGTTTTCAGCTAAGTTACTGACCTTAAGTGGTTTGTTAAGCATTACTACCACCTAAAGATACCAGACGCATACAATTTTTGAACAGGAAGTCAACAGAAACAAAATCATCAAGATAGAACTGCCATGAGAGATCTATAGCTAGTCCACATTCAAATTGAAAATATAATTTATAATTTGTCAATTTAAATAAAATAAATTGTCAAGTGAAAAGAAAGTTTCACTTGAAATCTTGATCTGAAAATAACAAACCACAATTAATATCTTGTAGCATATTATCAAAATGGGAAATGTTAGCACAGGTTAGCAACACGAAATTGATTAAGGACACTGCAAAATAAATATACATTTCTCTCTGTGCCACAGTAATACATGAAAAGGGAAGTTTTCTGAAACAGTAAGGTAAGAATGGGATACACACACACACACACACACACACACAGACTGATGGAGCAGGCAGCATACATGAAGAGGCTAACATTGTCAGTCCACCAGTACCTCAGCTGCCTCAGGTACATCAAGACCTTCAAAACTCTCATGAGTTGAAAGTGGTGAGACATGACCTCTATACCCTGACCCTCTCTTTCCATGCCCCTAGGATGAAACATTGACTTGTAAAAGAAGTACTTCTGAAGAGCAAAATATTTGGGTTCATCACAGGTGCCGCAAATCTTTAAAATATTTACAAAACAGGACTGGGACCTGAAAATGTTGAGTTGGAGAGGAGAAGAGGCAGAGTTTTGTATATCACATACAGTAGGTCACTTGTCTTATAAGTTGTAACTGACTTGTGATGAGTTAAGTTCTGCAAGAAAACTCACTATTAATAACATTCAAACTTAAAAGACCTCACTTTATTAACAATACAATCTTCTCTTTAAAACATTCAAAAGGACATGGCACTATTCCTTACATTGGCAAGTTTACAAAGTTCTTGACACTCTTCCTCTGTAGCTAGTCCATCTGCCGCCATTCTCTGTGGTCCCCCGAGGTCTTCATCAGTTGCAATGACCTGGACATTACTATCATCATACACCTCCAGGGCCTTAGTCTTCCCAACAGGTACAGAGTCATCTTTTTCAGTTTCTGTCATGGAAAAAGAGTATCTATCAAGAAAAACTACTTACAAAAACACTGTATAAATGGATGAAGCACATCACGGATGAGATTGCCATTTAGTATGGCATGGGGTCCAGAGGGCAGCCAAGGCCAATGATATTTTTAGTTCCCAAAAAGTTCATAATCCATAAATAGTTGTAAAAATCTCTTGTCTACATGATATTGGTTCTGGTTTGAAAAATTTAGCTAAGTAAAAGATGCATATTTACTGTATGCAAAGTGCTTAAAATTTTTTTCTTCTCTTTACTTGCATCTTATTTGAAATGTCTTTCAATTTTTGCAATCCTATCTGTTACCTTTTTTTTGGCCAATCAAATCAGGATTCTCCCTCAGCTTGGCCAACAGCTGAAAAGCTGTGTCATGGGCTGTCTCTTGATACATGCGGTCAAGAGTAAACCAGACTGCTAAAGCACACCTTTGCCCACTGGTCACTGCTTTGACCCCATGATAATCACTGGCCTGAAATGACACCAGTCGCCCACACTTTGGTTTGACAGAACTTTGCATACTCTTATTTCTGTCTGCGAAGAAAAATTCCCCTCCTTCAAAGTTGTCATTAAGGTACAGAAGTCCGCTGAAAGATTCCATAAAAGGTATATTAAATCAACATACCACCATCAAAATGTAAAACCAAAATAAGATAAATAACTAAGGAATATAGAGATAATGAAAACGGCATGTGTTAAAATTTTTCATATAGCCTTGAGTTATTAACATATTTTGATTTACAATCTACTATATAATTTATTTGTCTTAAGACAGAATAAATTCCCAGATATGGCAGCACACAACTGGTCCAACAATAAACAAACTCACGTGTAATCTCTCCATATAAAGGCAGGTAGTTTCTTCAAACATTTCCCATCTGTAGTCATGATACAGTTGTCAGCATGGATAGGGTGGCTGAGATCTGTCCTCTCTTCACCATCATCTACAAAGTACAGAAGATAATTCACAACCCAGACTATCAACTTACGCCATGAAACAAATTTCTTTTTTTTATCCATGAATCTTTTCCATCTTTCATTAATATTAAAATTATCTGCCATGGTGAATATAATGTTTTTTAACTCTGTGTGATACAATTTTTTGATTTACATTGAACAAGATTTATCACGAATCAAATATTAAAAAAATAAATAAAAAAGAATGTGACCCACAATGTTAATGTGAGTTTAGGTGTGTCTTAGCACATTGTATAGCACGACATGTGTACCTAGTGATGTCCTGCAAACTAGGTGAGTGAAGTGAAAGTAAAGGGGGGATGCCAAGTTCAGGTACTTCTCAGTATACTGCCGCATTAGTTCACTGACGTTTAGGTAAAGTTCAGCAGCTGTCATATTGATCTTGGCTCCTTCAACAAGCTGTGATAAAAAATTACATCATTATAATGGAAGACTGCATACTAGTACTCAATTGGAAAACTTATTGGAATAGCAAAGTTTACAATGAAACTAAAATAATGTTTTCAAACATATGCCACTAGGTGCTTTTAAAAATGCTTGACAAAGAAAAATGATAATAGACCATAAGAGCTTCATAAAAGTTTAATTTTAATAAAGCAATTTTAGCAACCTTGTACTAATACTTAAAGTGATTTTGCAAATGCAATAATCATCCTTAGGTATTTTTTCTACAGCTGACATCAATAGGGGATTGTGTTTGATGTGTCAGCACATCATCTTACTGCACCATTTCCTACTTTCCCTCATCATTGTGTTAGGTGTGAAAGCGTGCACAACATTGTGTTGTGTCCTACCTCAGCTGCCTTGTCTACTGTGATACCATGGTACATCTCATGTTTGGTGTGAGGTGTGCTGTATTGCTGATAACCATCTCCTTTTATACCACCAATCTACAAAATTTATAAAAAAATAAAAGTTGCAAAAATAAAGTGATAATACAGGATAACTACATACATGCACCATGGGGGTATAGCAAGAACACGATAAAATGGCCAAGATATAATATCAACATATTACATAATCAACAATACATAATGTAAGTAGTAAGAATTAAAGTAAACTGATGCTGTTCTCCTCCAGTTAATTATTCAAATTAGAATGATAGCAGTAACTTCATATTTGGCTTTTGATCCTTTACTCACATACTATATAAAACCTAAAGCAACAAGTAAAAGAAGCATTAGATCAGCCTATTTAAATGTTTCTTTATCCTTGGTGACATGCCTGCATTGAGTATAAATGTTCTAGAGAAACATATTCATTTTTTAAAATCACTTAACACATCTTAATATAATTAACGAAATATAAAAAACAACCAAGCCATAAATCTTTGTCCAGTACACATATCATCACAGTAGGGTAACTGTGTGCCCTTGCAGAATCCATTCAATCAGAGGCAGTGTTGTTAATGTACTTCCACCTTCTTTATTACATTTCTTGCTCTCATTTGTTTTTAAACTATTAAAAGGCTACCTGATATGTGCTTCTTTGATGTCTATATCTGAATTTTAAAAAATCCATTTATTGCTTTATGGATCAGGTCAATACAAAACATAGGCAATAAACCCCACAACGATGACTGTGTAGGATCAGAATGCAGTCAGCTGGATGCTCTGTGTACCTAGAAGTTGATGACTATTTGCAGTGCAATAAACACAAACTCTCCATAAATCAACAATTACTCTCATAGCTGAGCTATGACAGACTAAAGCAGAGCAAAAGGTTACAAATCCCATAAAAATCCAGCAAATGGAAAAAATCTGGTATAATTAGTTGGGAGAAGCAAACAGGAGGTTTGGGTGATGCTGATATTAAAATGGATAACTTTTTTGGAGCTTTTGACATCTTGTCATGTAAACACATCGGTGACCGTTCATCATTTTTCCATTTTGTGGTTTTATGTAATCTTTCCCCTTTCTCCCTGAACCAGACACATGTCAGCACCCTGTGACATCATACATTGTGAAGTAGTCTGTGTTGGTTACAGATCAAACTTTGAACCACAACCCTTCGTAATACATTTATCAGTATACTTACCAAAATTTTTTTTGAGGGGAAAAAAGGAAACTGTCCGCTGGGTTTGAATTAAAATAGGGCTTACAGTAGCACAAGAACCAATTATTTTAACTGAGCTTTTGAATGCAGTACAATCTAGTCACTGGCTGAAAGTACTGATTTCCCAAGAGACAAAGTTCCAAAAGACCAATAAAATGTCACAGGTTTGAATAAAAAGCAATACTGCTTACATGCAAATCTTATAAAACCTTTTTCAAATTAAAGTTCAGCTTTTTTTCACATAAAGTCTCCATTTATACAGGACAAACAAAATAATTGATACTCTTCTATACTGTCTTTTCCTCTCACCTAGCAATTTCAAACTTTCCCCAAGGGGCCTTGGTGCACTAGAGAGCATGCATCACTGCCTAACAAAATACATACACAATAAGCCAATTAGAACTGATTTTGGTCTTTATAAGCTTTTTCTGCTGGGGTGGGAAAATCTAAGCAATATAATGGGCTTATTTGCCACAACTTTTAATGCTTTTCCATTAAATCCAGGCTAAGTCAGAATTTGTTAACAGTGACAGAAAACAGCTGATGTAAAGAGTAAGATTGTGCCAGAAAATGTAGTTAAAATTTCCATCCCTACAAAAACAGGGGCACATAATGAAGACATTTTAAAGGTTAAAATTGCAAAATGATATGACAATTTGATGACAGATAACAATGCCTCCAAGTGGTAACTTGAAAAATGCATTATTTTTTTTTTTATCAAATTCTATCTGTTTTATATTTACTGTATGTCCTACCAATTGTGAGAAATTTTATTTGTGGCAACTTGGGTCTTTTCTTCTTGTACATGTATATTCTCTTTTATCAGTCAATGAATAAAAAAACTGTACTTTAGTTAAAAATGCACTAGCATTTACCACATTAACTATCATTTGGAATGTACAGAGCTACTCATCCATGTTAATCAATTGATGGAGAGCTATGTATCAATGTTGTCTCATTTTTGCACCAACCCAATAATATAAGTAACTTGAATTGGTTGGATGTCAAAATGAGGCTCACATCTGGATGAGAATGGGAGTTTCATTTCCATACCCAGCCAGCTTCCATGTTGGCACAAAACAAAATTGTTGTTATAATAAGACAAATCCATCCCCTTTCACATGAAAGCACCCCCATGTAATGCAACACATGGGAATATTTTGACAAATTTTCAAAGATGATATACCCATTGTTACCCAGTATCATGGACTTGCAGATATATATGATACCTACATTGGCCAGTTCTTTTAGCCAGCCACATTGTTCATCTGTAAGAAAGCCATCCACCACAACTCTCTTCTTCCCCTTCAGCTCCTTGGGACCAGCAAAAACTTGAAAACCATGTGCCCTCTCAAACTCCTCTAAATCATGCTTCTTTTTGGCCAAAATATCCAGCTCATCTGCTGAGTCTCCAAGAAAAAGATCATCAAACTCGTCATCCTAAAATACAAATAAGAAAGAGTTCATAGGGATGATATCACCAACATTTTTATTTGTACATCATAATCATATACATGGCTTTGTTTTGGTAAAAGAACAAGAATTTCAATGAACTGTAAACTTACAGGGAAACTTGCACATTTTCTAGTTTTGTATGAAATCACACAGTGCCAACAGCCTCATATTTAGGCTCTCTCTATTTTCATTAGGGGGAGCAAAATCATGACTGTTGGATTATTTAAGTTAAAGAGAGAACAAGATGCTAAAGAACAGACCCCCCAGCTGTCAAACATTCTGTAGCAAAATGACACTGCAGGCGAAACAACAGGCACCTAGTGAGTACTTCCCTGCATCAGAAGTGGGGGGAAATTGTTAACACAGGGATTTTAAACAAACACACAGGGGACACTTGTACAATTACAATAAATGCTTGATAAAAAGCACATCTCTGAAAAGTGCAAAAAAAGTGTAAATAGATGTCTGAAATGCACATTTGATAAAAATGATCTAAATACCAATTGCCTCTGAAAAAAACATGACACAAGTATTAGTCTGATACATTAAGCACTATACATGCACCAAAATTACAAACTGCTGCATTAGCATCCATTAGCTTGGTATGTTTTTATTCCCAGTAGATAATAATCCCCTGACTATATTTTAGGAACATGTACTCAGAAGTCTAGATTTTATAATAAGCAACAGTCTGTAAAAGCCTTCTAAAGAGATAAAAAATCTGATGAGAACTGTACCCAAATAACCCCACTGTCTAGTCAAGACCTTACACTAACTTGGTCAACTTAATCACGGAAAAAATCCCTGTGAAAAAACTGAACATACCATAAATGGATAATGTAAAAAATTGTATGCCACACATGTACACATGTACATAAATCTATTAAAAAAACAAACTTTTATGGATGGCATTTTGCTGGAAACAACTATCTGTGGGACATGCTGGCTTAAACATGGGTGTGGCCATTAAAACCTCACTATGGTCAACCCCCTGTCCTATTCACAATTCCCACACCATATGCTTGTCACTTTAAGCATACCAGAAGTATTCTTCTAAAACCAATGGGCAGACATTAATGTAAAGTGACAGGGTGCTATAATTCTTCCTTTTCCTATCACATAACACCTTCCACAGGACTCAAGTAGTATAGGTTATCAGAAAACACTGGTTAAAAGGAAAAAAACATTAGTCACCACAAATTCCATACATCTATAAGTAACATAGTCCAGTCCACTGTACAGATACCATCCATCATGTCTTGATAGGAATTTGGGAGACATTTTTAAAAACCTTGTTTGCTGGTCTGTCTGTTAAACATTCTTCTTTGTCACCTAACAAAAGTTGTTTTTTTTTTCTCACAGAAATAGACATATAACTGATTGGAGAGTCTGCACCAACTGACAACCTGTTTGAAAAACAAGGTGTAAGTCAGAATAATGTTTATGATAGGTTATCAATAAGGGAGAAATCTGAATTACTCAGAGATCAATAATGGCCAAAATGGTCGGATACCTAACAGCATTAAAAAGATAAAAAATTCTGACAAGGCCTTTCAATCTGCTGAAAATATTGATTTTGTTGATATTTTCATGATCCTACATTTACAAAATACCACCCTTGTCATGACACCTCAGCCACATGCCTGCCCCAGTGTATAACTACTAGCTTTATACACTGTATGCACATTCACTCTAATCCAGAAGCTGCAATAAATTTTCTTGTCACCATTTCTCGATACAAAGTACCAAGAAAAAAACACTCACTATTAATTGCTCTTGCATTACAATCATCACAAAGCTTTAAGAAAGAAAAGAAAAACAATCATCTGTTTTGCCCTAACATGTTCTTGTTACTAGCCTTTATTAACCCATGCAAAAAAAGAACAAATAATGCAGGTTTATTTGGCTTTGAAATCCCTTCTAATTGAGTTTGTGTGAACATCCGCCCTTATCTTATCTTTCCATGTTTTCTTGTCAGTGGGGCTTAGTTGCAGGTGATAATACAAGCTTGAGTATTTACCTGTGCCTTAACTAGTCATTAGTTTACCTAAGAACAGCCCAAGTTAAGTCCATGACAAGACAGTGAAGAGGAATGTTATTGACACTACCACCCCTACACTGGAGAGGTTTGGAAAAGGGCGCTGGTTGCCAATGTTTATGTAAAGCACTCTAAATAAAATCAAATCTATGTCCTATTGCTGATTTGAAACCTGGTTAACATGTCATTGAGATATTTCTCCAACTAAAAACTATATCTTCTCCCTTTTCTCGATATTAAAATATCAATCCATTTTTTTTCAAGCATTAAAACCTTCAAAACCCAAGTCATTATTATTGTCTCACTGTTTAGAGGATCACTATATTGGGCTGTTTGAGTGAGGATGATTTCTTTGGCTTAAAATTTTGATATGTTTTTAATATAAGGTAAATGTAATAATTGTATCAAACTGTGAATTTAAATTCTCTAGATTTATCATTTCAGTTTATTCTAGAAGAATATGGTAACATTAAGGAACTATCCACCAGGAAATTCCATGTTGATGAAGGTGTTGACACATGAAGAGTTGCCCCACCACATGCCATTTCTCCCTGCCTCATTAGGCTACTGACTTGAACAGATTCAAGATTATTATGGAGAATGTCATAACTGTTAATGGATATTAATGGGGTATAATTGGGTGACTTATACAATTAGTTTCCCAACTGCTCCACACACAAATCTGATGGCCTAAGTGATTATTTCAATGGAATTGACACATGATGTGGAATAATAAATCTCATCCTAATATTTGCAATGACACGAGGAACAATTGGATATATATATATCATTAATTCAACTTGATCATTTTTCGCTTAGCTAATGATTTTCTGCTGTTTCATATCATAATCTATTAAAAAGATCATTCTGATATTTATGTAATCTGCAACTTTAAATTATGTTCAAATGGTTTTTAAATCATAAATGTCTCAATAGTAAAAAATTAAAGATATTAAAATTTAGCTTTTGGCAGTATGAGCATAACAAAACACAAAATGGACTAAAATATATGTCATAATATATGAGGGGGGGGGGGGAGAAAAAGAAAAGAAACCATATATCAGAAGGGTATTTGTCAGGTGTTCCTCTGTGTTGGTATTCACCCTGAAGCCCTCCCAGTGCACCTGTATCTTTTCAGTTTAATTTTAATTCAAAATCTTTGATCTGTTACAGCGATGTGTTGGAGTGTCTCTTTGAAGTGGATTCTTTTTTAAATGGCTTAATAGCTGTGTGGTCAAGGATAACAATGCTTGCTTTTGAAGTACTCTTATAAAAACCTATAATTATACTTGTCAAGGTGGCAGTCCCTTCAAGTCTTCACTATGACAGGTAAGGGATCAGTTACTAGCCTCCAGAGCTGCAGACTACACAATGGTGGACTATGGAGAGAGGTGTATTCACGGGCTTTAGAGACCTGCTGTGTTTTCATCTTCCCTTGCCTTCTGTCAGTGATCAGAGAAAGTGGCTGGTTGCATCTTAATCTGGGAACTATTTTGATAATTATTGTCATAGTAAAATGAAGTTATCATGAGGACAGCAATACCATGCACCATTCTACTGTTCCAGGCTAAGCCAAGAACTATTTCATTGCGAAAATCTGAAAAATATTAATTTTGTAAATCACAAAAATGGCTACAATAGTTCTTATTTTTTAACAATTGTCATTTTGCTTACAAATACGACAATTATTGCTTACTCATGACTAAAATATCAGTCATAACCCATTATTTTTTATCAAATAAAAAAGACGGTAAAACTTCCTTTTATAAATGGATTTTTTTTTCATAAAAAAACCACAGTTCTGATAACAGAAGGATAATTATCCATGGCAATCTTTCACAACAAAGCAATTCTCATCTTCACTCACCTGACAGACAGGTGGTCACGCGAAGAGGCTATCAAAGGAGAATCCAAACAGAAGTTCTCTGACCCTTTACTACCTCCGTCATTTGAAGTAGAGACATCATAAAATATACATGAAATGCAGGTGTAATTACATCTACACTCAATCAATTCTGGACCATGTTAGATATTCCACAGCGTATAGTACTGAAGATGTGAAACAGAAATACAATTTATTGTTCGAAATAGCTCGGTTATGCCAGGATCAGTTTATGTTAACCGTTACTGAATTGGAAGATAGGAGTCGTGAGCTGACCATGCCTGAGCGTTTGTTTTTTGGTTTTAACATATATATATATATTTAAAGTAACTGAATAAACTGATAATTACCATGGCATAAGGTGGGTTCTGCAAAAAACACCAATTTAATCTGCATGATTACAGCAAGGAATGTGCATGCCTTATGCAATTCTTAAACATATCTATCATTTTAACCTCCTATTTTCAGAATAAAATTCATCTTTAATAACTGTTATAGACAAACAGTGGCAAGCTTTAATTTATATACTGTACAGCAAAATTCCTTTAAACATGGAAATGTTTCTATAAACTCAAGTCACTTGTTTGATTTATCACAAATGTCAAAATATCAAAATATGCATTAATATAATGGGATAAAAACTGGCATTTAACCTACTAACCTAGGCTTTATGAATAATTTTAGTACTCTGTTATTCAAGACTTTACACATGACTAAAATGCAAACGCCCCAACTAATTTCCAATCCTGCATCATGCATTGTGACCAAGTTGTAAGTTTATATACCACATTATTTCCAGCATCCGATAATGGTACCAGTAGATAATGTGCTGCTTCACAGTGCTGTAAAGACAAGACAGGTTCACTCTTCTGACATTACACCTTATTTCAATGAGAGACATGTGAAATCTGAGTAACCATACCATGTTCCTACAGATTACTGAAAATCTAATGGTGATCAATCAAAATATAATAGCCTATCTCATCAATGGTGGGGTAGACCTGGTGCACAGGAGCCTGCATAATGTTACCTTTGTATAATAAACATGGCCTATCATCCACAATATCACCTTTGGTAAAATCAAGCTTTTTGCACAAGCTGTTCTTTTTATTACATTAATGATACTGGAATACCATTATAAGGCTGATATCCTATGATGGTTCATTTTTGCAATAATTGCTCTTTGCATTGTTCTATACTGAGAAAAAATTTAAATGCCCCATGTAATACTTTTAAAGTTTTTATATGTATTATATCATACAACGTGAATTTTGTTGTTCGTTGTGCTACAGATTACTGTCCATAAGTCCAGATTTATATTTTGAAAGCAAACGAAAGGAAAAAAAATCATTAAAATTCTTTACTAAGTTCATAGTAATTTTATTTTAATATTTACTATTATATCCTAGGAAGAGAAAATTTATTCTATTCCTTTTAATGGGTGCATTTTATTTCTGCAGCAGACAAGATTGGCTAAAAAAAATAGATGCTGTTTCAATATGAATGATTTCTAACATTTGTATTCATGCCATGATTCCACCAGGAAAATCTATTATTTGTTTGCAAAATAAAAGCATTTTAAACAGGACAACACTAGTTTTAGATAGAATATGGATTTAATTTTAATATGAATCACTGAAGACTGTAGAATTAATTGTATGAAAGTACCAATGAATGTATGAAAATGAAAGCAAAAGAAGACAAGCTGGATCAATGGCGCTGATAATTGAGTAAATTGTATGAGCAGAAAAGCTTGCTACTCAGGCAATTTGTGTCCTGAACACTGCACTGAAGAACAACCAACACATTAGCATCAATCATGATGTGTTTGCTTCAGTTTCAATGATTAGTATGTACCCAGAACAATGAATTTGTATCAATTAGGAAAAAAACTCCCATTCTTCTTACTGAGCACCCCACTGTCCCTAGCCATGCCCAATGTGATGAATGACTAGATATTCTGCTCTGCTGAGCACCAACAAACAATGTGGTATTTTTTCACTCCTGTTATTTTTTCAAACCTTTTTTCTGCATGACCAGTAGAGATAAACAACCATCATGTATTTTGGGTTCAAGTAGTTCCTTATACCTTCTCCGTTTAGTCTGGTTTTATTAAATCTGTATCCTACAATAAATTAGTTCAATTAAGATAATTTCATCACTTTAGTGATTTAACTTTCGAAGAATAATCTATTCTGCTGTGAAGATGTACACACACACACACAGAGGCATTTTAAATCAGGGATATGTAATTTTTCAACGTAACCTATTGTCATATTTGATTGCTTTACACATTGGATTTTTTTTATGTGACAAAAAAGTTTAATTAATGTCTAACTGAAATAAATTCTGAGGATAAAAGTTCTTCATACATTCTCTGCAATACTGCCTTCAAGAGTTTCAAACATACTCATGGTGGAACATTATGTTAAATTTAAAAATAATACATATTTGGATTTTTATTGGTCAATAAATCTTAACTTAGTTTCTCAGTGTTTTGTGACAGGGTATCAAGAATCTAAGCAACAAGTAACATAGTCCTGAAATGTTTAGAAAGCCAACATCTTTTTTCAGTTGTTTGCAAGTAAGAATTATTCTATCACTTAGTTCAACTCATTCCAAGGGACCAATATGGTTTGGGTCAACAAGAAAGTAACATTTACACAACAACATTTCTCATAACGACCCTAATGTTCCAATATTTGCTTTGTTATCATTTATGAAAAGCAGCTAAAAGACTGTGTGTAAATGGTTCACCAAGGAAGAGGCTGGCGTGGATCAGGTCAAGATACATTTGAACTGAGGTTACAGCAGGTTAAGTTTATTTGTCTTCTTCTTTCAACATATCATCTGTGATGCTGAAATAAGCTAAGAGGGAGATGGAATGGAAAAAAAAATCTAGATGTGTTTTGAAGAGCATATATAGTATGGGACAAGGAGGAAAGGTGATACTTTAAAAGGAGATCTATATTGCAGGGGTGTGACCTGTTTCATCTGGCACCCTGGTAGTCTCCACTGGTGCTGCCTGATACAAAAACAAAACTGTGTAAAAGGACAAGTTTATTTTAGTTAAAAACTACTTTGCTTTATACCTAAATGTTCTCTCCTCCCCCGACTGGGTGACTAAGTGCGCTGTAATTATGGAACAAGATGCATGTAAGCAAAGAGCCATCTTTTCTATAATACACATAAAATCAAATCAGAAGCATTAACAGTATCATTACAGTATATTTTACAAGACATCCATCATTTGCATTATTCAAAATAGTTGCCACTGACGACAACATTAACATCAACAAGATCAACTATCGTTTCCTGCATAGTCTGTGAGCAGATATGAATCTATCCATTAGCAGTTTGCGAGAAGAGTCACAAAGCCTTTTTGTAAAGACCGATGCAGTTTTTTTAACACAATTATTTCCCATGGTTTAGGTTGCTCTTATCAATACAGGAGTCTTATCAGGATTTGAAGATGCAAATCTTATTGGTATGATACTGTAATCAGGCTTTATATTTGTCCTCATTTTTTTCAGTAATTAAAAAAGTGGCTGTCTCATAGCCTAGAAGGCCATTTCCCTGAGCTATGCCGTTTTTACAAAACATCTATACAAAAATGCACATATATGCTTGCAAGCCTCTTTAACCTTGTACTATATGTGCATATGCTGTGATATGCATACAAGCCTGTCTTTCATGCTAAATGCATGCCTACGTGTCTACTTTAGGATTCATGTGCAAGCAGTTGTAAAGTGTCAGCATGCGAGCCTGCATAGCCAAATGAAATGCATGAAGACTTCATATCCAGGCAAAGAACACATAAAACAATCCATGGTTGAACATTTCATGACTGTGCTATAGAGTTGTTACTTCTACATGACACCTTGGGCAAAACATGCAGAATGGCAATGATTACTAAGCTCAATTCTTCAGCTTAATAGTCTATAGTGTGGTGCAAAGAACAATGCCATTAGCAAAATGAAATGTTTTGATTACATGTTCTTCATATAAAACCATATAGCAGCAATGTTGACAACTTACTCAGAAACTATGTCATGTCTGGCTGACCTTTTTACATTCTAATGAGTTTTGAAGCATATTTCATATGCCACCTTGTTTTTTCACCATTTAGTATGCTGACTGCTTTTCATTTTATGATGCAATGAGAGGCAACTCCTGCTAATTTGTATCACTTATTGCATTTTGATTGCTTTACATTTCCTGAATATTTCTAGTACATTTATAGCTTAGTTTTTACTTGGTCAAACAGAGAAAATGAACAAGGAAACCAGATAACACATTCCTTCTACTACAGCAATTCTAACAATGTGCAAAAACATCTGCACCCCATGGAATGATCTCATTTATCTCACTTGATGAGATTTTTGTTGCACAAGTTCAAAAATGGTTGATCTTTTGTTACATGGGGGGACACCAGGAAGTGTTCCAGCTAGGACATCAAGCACTATTTGTTTTGTCACATCTAACAGCTTTTACAACACCAGATTAGAAACACTCTTTTTAAGATAACATGGAAGCTCACATGCCCCTTATATCATGCAGCAGACTGGACAGGTGACATGAGAAAACACTGGTTTCCTGGTACTGCTGGGTACCCATGCACTTTGTCAAAGCTACAGCAAGTTCAGGTCTACTTATTTGCATGTAATATCTATGATTAAGTTTGTGATCTAATGTGGATTAATGTAACCTTTCTTTGCATACATGGAAATGCAATTAAATCATGTTTTTGAAGTGAAAACCTCCTTTCGAAATGTTACCCAAAATATTGTTAATTTTCCTTTAATTTATTCCCTTTTCAAAAAGTGAATGAACTTCACTGACATGGGACTGGAATCCCTTTAGACTTCATTATGGCTTTTCTGTTCATCATTTAATCTAAATATGACAAAGGCAAAGTTAATTGAACTGAAGACCTTTGGGAAAATAAAAGGGCAGTTGAAAATAAATGACCTTGTCCTTTTTCCATTCAGTGTCATTGCATATTGTACCATCTCAATATTAGCATTCCTGGACCTTTTTTTAGAAAAATGTTTTCTCACTTTTTCGATCAGTCTGTATAAAAACAGCTCAATGACTTTTAAATTCTCACTCTGCTTTTCTTTAATTCATTTTTGAAAACTGGTTATAAGCATGCAAAGATTAGTAAAAATAATTTATTAAACAAACTGTTTCTATTCATTCCATCTGCATTACCTCAAACTTAATATAAACAAACTTAGGCAACATACATATTTCAATTTTTTTCTCTTTTTGAGCCAAATGTGTATTCTAACGAGCTGAATATGAGGGGAAACCGTAGGCCACCCTTTCTCTTTTCTGTTGTTGTTGACATTGGGCATATGTCTAAATTTCTTCGTTAATCACAGTCAATATTTGGACTACACTAGTGCAGGTTTACAACAACAATACGAGACAACGGTTCTTGTTACTGTTGCAATCTTAATCACCAGTGTTCCTTCCCTGTAGTTATTTGCCAGGAAAAAGTTGTCAACAGAGAGGTTATCAGCTAAGTAAATTTGACAGAGACACCCTTTCAAAAGAATCAACATTAACTATAAGAGATAGCCTTGCAGCTACTACATTTATTATACGGGGACTCATGATTGTAATGGGTTGGGGATCATTATTCTAGGTTGCCCTGTGACATCTTTATTATATTCCATTAATCAAGGATTGTATCACTCATGATTGGTTTTCCTCCATGATAAAACATGCCAGGGTTAGGCTGTGTGCTGGATACCACACACGAGGTCAGGGGAAGTTTGTATTTTTTCCAGTGTTTGTGTGAAGGGCTGGATAGGAATCTGAAATTATCTCTAAATAAAGCTTAATCAGAACACAATTTTATTAATGATTAAATATTTGGATACAATTCAAAATATTGAACTTGCTACATCCAGGCTACATCCAATGCCCTATGATAAAAATAACAGAAGTAAGATAAAGGCAAATAATATGATGCAATTTTAAAACTTAAGTCTGCTTTAAGTGCTTTTTTATCTTATGAAGGACCTGTTGCATATCTCCATGGAGGAATTTCTTTTATCAATACTTACATCATCAATGACTTCAGTTATGTCAAACATGTAGTGCTCATCTATGTACTTCAGAAGTTGGGCTTCAAATGCTATCAGGTCATAGTGCTTCTGGGCATCCTAAATAATAAAAACAAGATAAATGTAATGTTATGAAAATAGACAGAATCTGTTGAAAACAAGAGCATAACAGAATTTTTAAACCATAAAAGTTGCATCTCATCCTGTTCATTGACAAAACCAAACAAAAATAAAAGACAATATAATAAATAATAAACAAATACAAAAATCAGACAAAAATAATAATAATAAATAAATAAATAAATAAAATAAAAATAATAAAATAAAATGAAAAATAACAATCTTTTAATATTCCATCAATGACACAAAAACACCACTAATGAGAAAAGACTGTACAGAAAATGTCAGAACCTATAATGTAACATTACAATGCAGGATACAATATATGGCTACATACCCATGGCTTACTGCCTAACAATGATTAATGATCAACTGTCCCCTCCCCTCCCTCCCCCCTTGCCCCTCCTCCCCAAGTGTGTAAATGAGTCTTAATTATAATGTCCTCAGCCAGACAGGCAATCTGAATCGGGTAATTGATACCAGACTGGACATGAAATTCTAGACATGGGTTCAGTCACATCTGCTCCTCTCTGGGCTTCTATTATAGCCATGATCACTCTAGGCTCAAGGACCGAATATGATGCAGAAATGTTACCAATTCTTAATGTAATTGAGTCGGCCTTCAATTATACAACCTTGCTTTTTTATATCAAATATATATCTGCCAAATGAGAAAAATTTTAGCTGTCATACATCTGTGCAATTATTGCTACCAACTTGATTATAACAAGGAATGTTTGATGCTTGTTACCAAGTAATGATCATCCTATCATGGCATTGTGTGAATCCACCTTAAGCTGATCAGAATTCATGTCAATTTCATAAATCTAGAATGTGATGGGTTAATATCTTTCTGCTTGAGAGCAACTTTTGATTAGCACTTTGGTTTAATGACCACTGTTAAAGTCCAGCCATCTATATTAATCACATCAACTTATCTTAAGCCATAACAACCATTTAATGAATTCTTCATAATGACCAGTAGTTCTATGGCAAGCTTTTGTGCCCAGTAAGTTTTCTTAGATAAAATAAACATTACACTAGACAAAGGTCATAAATATATCTCCAGCCAGTCTGCACATTTCTATTTAGCACAATGATAAAGGCTCACTTAATCACTGACTCAACACTTATTTCATCTTCATGAGCTACTTTATTTTGTATTAATGATTCATGGATAAGATATAATCTGGTTTATGGATTTTCAGAAATAAGATTAGAAAATGAAGTTATAAAAATCACATAAAATGTAAAAACCATGTTTTCTTTTGCTTTCCTTTCCATAAACATTTAATCAAACGTAATAAGTGGAGTAAGACAGTTTACTGTTAATCTGCTGGCAAATTAAAAAAAAAAAATTAGATACCATTGTAAAGATATTTGAAAAGAAGAAAACTTTAAAATCTTATACATTCCTCATTTATCAAACCATAAATAAAAGACCTAATAAACACCCTAGCAATATATCACTGACATCCATTTGAACATGGTAGCAGAGTAATGTGCCACTATATCACATAATAATAGCATTAAAACTACCATCTAGATCCATTATCAGTGCCAGCAAAAGATTACTACACTGAATTAGTAGAACAATTATGTGAAGTTTCCTGCACTTTGGGACTTGCTGACTTGACATTTCCCAGACCAATTTCCCAGAGCAATTTCTAGGAGAGACGTCCTTGAGTGATGAGTCAGTACTAATATTTAGCTCTCTGCGAGTCTCATCTCACCACATGCAGCCAGTGTGGGCTGTTTTATGGGTATTTCACCTCAGCACAAAGAGCATAAGATAGCATAATCTTTATTTTAATTTTGCAGATACATCATTGACTATTCACATTAAAAAGTCAAAGTCATGTTTTTCATTATCTGGACAATTTTCTAATGCAAGTAGCATGGTTCAAGACTAATCTCAGGCTCTTGCTATTAGCTGCCTGTAGCCTGGGAGTTTTATTGGTACTTTTTCTCTGCACATGACATAACCCTTCATGTCTTACTAAGAGGAATCATCACTTCACTTTTCTATTTATCAACTAAGTCCATAGTTTGGATAAAAAGCCTCCACCACTTTCAAGTTCAATGACTTCTTTTGAAGGTATCATTTCCAGAGATATTAACAATATATTATTGCAACTGACAAATCAATAAGTTTTTAGAAGAGCTCACTTATATGAACACTGACTGCTCACTCATGTACATCACTACCAACACAGCAACCTCAGATCTGGCTTAATCTTTACCAAAATTACTCCACAATCTAATGGCCACAGCGATAATATTGGATAAAAAATTCTAAGGTGCAACAGGGTTCCTTGAATGGTGTTTGTCTGATGACATCAGTCTGACCATTTCAAGTTTAATGCACTATTTACTTGGAAGACTCTTTAAAAATTATGCATTAGGTCTCTCTGACACTTGGGGTTTTCCATCTGTGAACAAAAGAATTTATAAAACAAAGATGATTTTCAAAAATAAAAAAGATATATAAGAATCAATTTGTCTCTTTAAATTTATCAAATAATGAAAATAAAGATTAATCTTTCAAAAGTTTTATCTATGTACTATGGTAACAGTGAGCCTGCATATTTATAAAGGAAGGTTTTTAAAATTTGATTAAAATCACATTTTCTCTAAAAAAAAAAAGGAAAACAAGGACATGAGAACATGTTCCAAACTAGTGTACATAATGCAACTTTGAGGCATGCCACTAAGATACATCTTTAAGAGTAAACAGAGTAAGGCATACATATATAACAGTTCTGATAAAAACTATTAGACTGCCTTTGAAACTAGTTCTGGTTCAGGACACTGACACTCTTCTCATAAATAAATCAATACTACACAAGTGCCCATTTCACATATTGTTATCCAGATTATTTTTAAACCAGATACATGTCTTATGATACAAATGACAACTTTATTCCCAGAAACTTACATTTAAATTTAATCAATTCAATGAAGGAGGAAATGCAAATCAGTAAAGGAGGGAATGTCTCATTTAATATACCATCTAGCATTGACAGGGTTTAAGCTGTCATTAAATTTCAGAAAATGAGTTGATTTACTTTTTCTAAACAGGTAAATCTCAAATGTATAAAGCTTTTATGAGCAAGCTGTCATGGATCTAAAAACTGATGTGTGGTCAGTGTGGCCACTGTAATCTCCCACTGACCCATTTATGATCTTGATGGGCTGTCCCTTAAATGTCTTCATTAAGAAAGGGGATGCCCACCTGTGTCCACCTGCCCTTTGGCCAGTCTTTCACTGGTCAGTACAGGTGCCATGGACATTTGATCACTTCATTGGCATTTACAGGTGTTTTGCCAAATGCACACACCAGTATAAGATGGATAACAACTGAAGACTAAAGAAAATTTTGCAAGGAACTTCAATATTTCTGTTTGGATACAAAAAAGTTGGTGCACCTACCAATGTACACTTCACATTAATTTTAGACAAGTCCTTTAAGAATTAGTTCCATTAAATTTCTAAAATGTAATATTTATAACGTGAAAGTGCTAATAAATCATATACCTTTTTCATGTTAACCCAAATTCATTTGTATTCTCCAATCTCAGCATTTCTGTAAAAAGTTGTCACTTTTTATGAAGACATCTGCTCCTTGCATTAAACAGGTGTATTACATAAGTCAGTGCAAAATTAGTCAGTAATCGATTAAAGTATGCTGCTGGCATTTTACTTTACAACTTCATTCATCACATGAAGTAACTGGCAACATACATTTTAGCACCCTGGTGTCAGGATATGAACTTCTAACCCTGGGAGTCTAACCTTATAACAATATTTTCTTAGGCTGATATTGTTGTTATTAGTCACAAATATATACATTAGTTCCATCCTACTGAGGTCATAAAAAAATCAATCAGTCAAAAACAATAATAATTTATTTTTGCAATTCATTTTAGTTCATGTTAAGAATATCACATTTTAAAATTGCCAGTGATTGGCTTTTGCAAAAAATTATTTTGAATAAACATTTTTGTTTACAGAAAAGATATAGCAAACTTTATTTGTTTGTTTAAATCCACCAAAACCACACGAAAAATGTAGGATCATGTCACATTTAATTTGAGTTTATGATTTATCCACTGTTTTCATCTGAGCGACCACACACACACACATGCTGTGGTTTATTTCAGCCATTTTTTATAGAAATCAAAGAGAATCACACAGCATGAATGATGTTATATGATTTTGTCATGTGTAGAGTATTTACAAATGTGCCAGTGTTATACACTTGAAACACAGACTATACAAGTGAATAACACAACTACATATCATGTCTGGACAATGTTCTGAAGATAGTTGTCTAAATGGCAATGCTACCCCAAAAATGGTGCTGAAACTTTTATCAGAGTTTATTGTAAGAAAATGTAATGATACTTAAAAACCTATCAACATGAAAATGCAATGTTATGTATTGCTTTATGAAATGGCAAAAACACCAGTCTCGCTCATAATTATTCATTTCTATTAAGAGGTAATCAGTATAAATCTTCACTCCGTCTCATCGACTTATAAGTTAATACTTGACAACAGGAAGTTTGAAAAGACTCTTCATACTGGGAAATAATCATTCCATCTTGAAGAGACAAATTTACAGAGAACATTCCCACATCTTTTTCTCAGGATGTATTTGACAACAAAGAACTGTTTTTCTGTCTTCAGTAATATTTTTTTCAATTCATGTGGTTTAAGTTAAAAGTCCACTGAATGTCATATATGAGGATATGCAGATTTCCTCTGCTGATAGAACATAAACTAGGAGGAAATGGCTGGGGCTAATTAAAGCACTTTTCAAAAATACTACCAGCTAGGTAAAGAAACAGCCCATTTTATGTACTCATAACCCACCTCCAGTCTGATAACATTATAAGATATGGTGTCAATATAAACATAGCTGCTCATTCAATTTGGTTCTCTGAACAGGAACTGGATAATCTGTTGGCCCAACAGTTAACTGGGCATCGAGTTTTCAGAGGTATGTTCATATTGGCAAGATAAAATGACAGCATTGAGGGTACTTAATTCTACAAATATTTTCATAAATCAAGCTCAGTGGTGTGATTCTTATTAATCTTCTACACCCACCATGTGCTGTTTAAAAGACCATTTTATGGTGAGCAACATAGTTGTTCTCAAGTCTCTGTAATGTGAACAGATTAATTTGGTTTTGAGTTGATTCAGATTCAGAATACGGTTGTATATGTAAACTAAGCAATGGGTAAGGAGGCCTCTTTGGGATACTTTAATCATAATCAATATAGCACTTACTGACTCTAATGACCCAAAATTATCCAGGATGACCTAATTATCACCTGCCCTATGGGCACAGCCCACAGGTGTTGCACATTCATATGTAATGATGACTATAAAATAAAGCTTAATTACGTGGATACATATTTTATTGTGGAAGTGGAAGAAAATAATCAATGCACTTCTTGCAAGACAACAAAAAAATTTAACAAAAACTAAGAAAAATCCATCACTGAATTACTTTCAACATTACCTCTTCCTATCTAGATATGACATTCAAAAAGTTACATAAACAACTACTCATAACTGTTAACACACCCAGCAAGGGAGAGAAAAATACCTCTCTAGGAGTAAAGCTCATAGGTCCAATCCCTTTCAGTCTGAGGTAGGCATCTTTATTAGCTTCCATGGTTTCATCTCCAGGCTTAAAAAGGAGGTAGGTGCCTGCACACTCTGATGCATGGTTGAATTCTCCAACTACAAACATAAAACACAGACAGTATTACTGGGTATATAGAAATTGTAAGTGTTGTGTTTAGGTTGAAATGATGTAAAACATCTAAAGGGTTTTACTGTGTCTATGACAAAGCATTACTACATGTTTTGAGTTTATGACTGAACAGACTGTTAATGTAAAAGAAATGCAAATACGATTTCATCAGATTGTGGGGCCGTCACTTTTGTTCCAACATCTAATAGCTACTTATTTAAGATATCTCTTAACAAGCAAGCACAAGCAGCTCATTTTCCACCCTGTAAACTTTTTTCAAGAAATAACAACAAATATCTACCATGCTATGTGAGTCCAGTATATGGCTTTCTGCACAGTGGATGAAAAAAAAAAATTAAATAGCAAAAATCCATAAGTTATGAATAGCATCAACACTGTTCATGACCCTGGACTGAAGAAAACTGGTACTAATTAAATTTTAATGTCTGGTTACACTGCCAGTGAACTTTATTTGTTCCTGCTCTGAATTAGAATGTAGACAAATGAGGGTCAGGTTAGAAGGCAACTATGCACCCTCCCAGTGTGACTACAGTATCATATACAGTGGGAGAACAAAAGCTTTCAACACACACATAAAAAATGTCTGACTTCAGCACAGATTGTTTATTCCCATTACACAATAGGCTCATTATTGGGGCATCACGTGATGGAAATATTCTTATTTTTCAGACAATTGAGATTGATTCATACTTTTTTTGTTTTCGTTCACTTATTTTTTCAAATTTGGAAATGGCAAACTGATCAGTGGTCTGACATGACACCCATACCAGCACACATTATGGCATTCGAAGTTCTTTGTTTTCTTTTTTTTATTGGTCAAATTAGTTGTGACCACCCTGAGCTTCAGAGCTCACTTGACACTAACCTTTTCACTGTAGCCTATCTCCATCGTGTCAAGTAACCTCTGACGAAAATAGTTTGACCTAGTTTATATAAGCCAATCGAATCCAAGTTTCAAAATTTTTCACCAAAGTTTGGTGAAAACGCTGATTGGTTGACCGTCAATCGGCAATCCTCGGCTGATTCCGCAAGCTCCATACTAACAACAAAGTTATTGTCGAGTGCGGAGACATCCGAGTAGTTCCGAGTGTATTACCGTACACAAAGAAAGCAAGGCGAGTGACTACGAAAAAGAATGTGTTAAGTTATCTCTTGATTCTTTGCAAAATATGAGTAAATCGGAATTGAAACCATAGGGTCTAGCAGTTTGAGGCCCTGCATCATTATCTACTGAGAGACCATGTTATTTGCGTGCTGCCCACAGGTTACGGCNGTTGTGACAGATTACTCCAATGATTGAATATAATTGGATAACAAAAGGAAATTAAAAACATCCAAAATATACAAGAAAAAATACAAAAGCATGTTAAGCCAGTCTGCCATATTTCTCCAATTTGCTCTCTTTACTTAGATTTGGGCGTGTCGTGCCAGTCAAAATGCACCTACATGCTTGTCAAATTCATATTTTAAATTTATACAACTTATTATTCATAAATTCTTCTCATTTCAGAATTCACGCACGTTATACAGTAATATAGGTTTTACAAAATTAGGTTGCAACTTGTCCTTCATCTTAAAGCTTAATCAAACCAGAAGGATAGTTTATCTAGGGGTATATCCAATATTACTTTTAATGTTATTATACAAAAAAAATACAACTGATAGCAGGTATATCTGTTATGAAGGACAATGGAAAACATTATTTCAACTGAAAATGTTTGTTATCCTGTAATATATGATTCCACCATTTGCTACAGGTATAATATTTCTGTAATTTGGTAATGTATTTTGTTTCTATCCAATGCAATACTTGTTATCATAGTCTAAAGATTTAAGAATCATCACTCTTGAAATGAATTTGTCTTGAAAGATATAACTATCTTGACTCATTCTAACAATTCTTTTCAAATTGGCTATTCTTTTTAGCCAAACCAAATATTATTTTTTAAGTAATTGAAGAAGAAAAATGCCACTTTCCCTTTGACAAATATATTTTTGCATTTCTCATAAATATTATAGGCAAAGTTTATGAAATATAAAACTTACTGATAGCTATCAACACAATATATTATTATTATTATTCTAAATCATACTGTGCATTGCTTTTTCCAAAGATGGAAAGTTTGTTAGAAGACCACCATCATGGCTGTTTGATGACATTCTGTTTGCTTAGCTGCACTTAGTATTATCCTATTACATCAAGTTACACCTCGATTTCCTTTCCCTTTGCCAAGTCAAATGAAACTACTGTTGATATATGAAATGAAAACCCCAAGAGATTCATTACACGGAATTCAAGTTTTCAGATAAGTCAACTGACTGGCTTGGACAGGGATTGGTTTGGAAAAGATACCGTTTAAATGAAGGGAGTTGTGCCGCTGGTGATTTGCAAATTTGTGGAACTAAATAGACTGGGGAAAAGTAATAAAATTCCTCCCAAGGTATTCCACTTGATTAAGCACTGATTAAGCTTTGGTTTACAAAGAAATTGAATTTCTCTATCGCCTCAGTGAACATAACTGGAAATTATTTCCAAGTTCATATCAATTTTCTTGAATCCACAAAACTGATCTAATTTCATAACTGATATTCTAAACAAAATTCAACAACTGCTTTTAGTCACGTTTTTGCATGCCTTTTTGTTATTGTTTAAAGAAGAACCTGAAAGAAAAAGGAGAAAACTAGTTAACACGTTGTTGTAACATACCAATCACATCTTTGCATATAAAACTTTAAAAAAAAGGCCATTCATCAATTTCATTAAATATTGTAAATTTTAGGGGTGGGGGTGGGGGGGGGGGAAATAAAAAGAACATTGCCATAACAGTCTGAGTAGAACCTCTACTCAAAGCACTGAGACATCTTGTTGCAATTTGTATTTTTGGCATGTCCATGTAGTTTTTCTCCATTTTTTTAATCAAAGATCTTGATTAAAGTATAAAACTATTAAGTATGTGCAATCTGGATAGATTGGCATGTAACTAATGTAAAGATAATTGTATTTCAGCTCTCTTTGTTGGCAGAGGATAGTGAGTCCTGGCACAGGACAAAGTGCCAACCAGTCAGTCAATGGAGAAATTTCCATGAAATGATGATCACTGCCTTGCCGTCAATGTGCCTGGTTCCTAAAGTGAACAGTTCAATCAATATTCATACACTATCAACTTGCTTAGCACTCTGCATGGAAAATCTAGTGCCTTGCTTCAGTAAATTGAATTTCACAGACACATGATGCAGGATGATGTAGAGAGATAATGAAATAGGGATGTGCAGGAGCCGGTTCCCACCCTGGTTCTCACAGAGCAGCTAGCACAACTCATATAAATGCGAGTGGCCACAGATAGCAAGTCTGGGGCTGATAACTCTGAGATGAGTACCATTATCTTTTTTTTTTAATTTTCACAGTTTCCAAGAACGTTTCAAAAGTTGTAGGTCTAACAAGTTTTCTAATAGGCTTGTTAAATTGGCACTGTTAGCATCAAACTGCTTTGAGAGAAAGCTCACAAAAAAGTAGGGTTCTTTTGCCAATGCATCAGCTATGAATAAAACAGGTCTTATCAACATTTGAACTCAGTGTACCTAAAGGGGAAAAAAATGCATGTTAGGTCAGCAAGCAAGCCTTATGCAAGTCTTATCTTAACGACCTGGTGCAGGGAAGTTTCATATATTGTTTCAAACAGCAGAGATGTGGTAGGAATTCAGCAAATATCTGTCACAAAATCAGCAAGTCTAATCATTATATGGTCACCTGATACAGGAGTTCATACGTACATTGTGCTATTGCAAAACACACTGATCCCATGTTCAAGGTCCCAGCGAAAGTTTACGATGGAATCTGCAAGTCTAATCTGATCAACAGATACAGAAAAGCAATCATATATTGTTTTCCAATAAAAACATGTCTATTTGGTGCAGACTGATAAAATTATCTATGGATTTGATATGGAGGTACAGCAGGAGTGTCAATTATTGTTACATATCACTCAATAATAGTCACTATCTTATTTTAAAATCATTAATTATATATTATTCTCTTCTCTTTTTTTTACTCCAAAAACTATGCTTGACAGTCATCAGAATTTCATTGCAATAATATAATAACTGTAACTTCTTGTTGTTCTGTCTTTATCGGCAGAAGTATTTTTTAAAGTTTGAATATAATCACTAACCTTTAAATAAAACATGATGTAAGCGCATTTTCAACTGTACCAATGTTTTAATAAACTTGAGCACTGAAACACATGTAGACAAATCAATTGCAAGTAACATGAAATATTTGAATAATTTCAGCTTTGTGCAAACTATATTTCATTATCTGTTTAAAAGGCAATGCTTTATTATACCCACACACAAACCAACAACTACTAGCATTCTAGGCATAAACTTCAACGCACCAATTCCCCTCCCTCTTCCTAGCATAAGGTCGCCCTTACCCCACGATCTAAGTAATTACTCCTGTACATGTCTATAAACTTGTGCAAAGATCTTGAAAGTCATCAGTCAAGTGGAAAAAGAGCTGAAGAAATGGAACATCCTTTACTGGATGTGACTAATGAGGCCACATTTGTAGCACTTAAAAACTCTCAGTTGAAAGGGCAAAAAAAGGAAGGAAAGGAAATGTTGGTTCTAAAGAAAGTGGGTGGAGATTGACTTTCCACATAAAGAATAAATAGTTCTAAAAAGAGCAAAATGCTATTAGGCTTGGGCGATTAGTCAAATGTGAATTGCAGGAGACCAAATGGACATCAATTGAAATTTACATACTGAATTGCATGGATATTTCTTTCTTTGCCATCAACACCACCAGGATTTCTAAATATACATTCAGTATTTCTGGACAAGATTAGGTTTTTACCTTGTTTTATGTGTTTGATTTAAGTGGGCAAGTTTTCTTTAAAGTAATTCATATAGCAATTTAAGATATAATCAAACATTTTTACTTCCTTGCAGGAATTGGGATCTCAAATCTACTTCATGGGAAGAAACAATGCATACAGTGACATCCGTTGGACATTCCTTTGTTCAAAAAGTTAGTTTACAGTTTCAAAACCATAGGAACTATTTTTCCTGAACCAGGACACAAGGTCAACTTTATTCACAATGGAAAACAAACCACCTTTTTTCTGCAAGTGTCACACTGTAATGTATTTCTTCACATTTTTTCTCATTTTTGCTTGTCTGGATAACTTCTTTTCCTGTAATTAGTCTACAATTACTTCAATCAAGCTGGGTATGGGCATACTACCAGTGTAAATCCACAGAAAACACAGGGAAACTTAAAATACACATAGTACATGAACAGACACTGCCCAGGAATTTTAGTAAAAAGGGGAGTAAATACAGAGAAACTTCACAGGAGTGCTTGCAAAAAAATAAAGGCAACATCCAGCTTCAGCCATGCATACCGTTTTCCTTTCAGGGCCTTTACTTACGATCTGGCATACTTACCCTTGAAATAGGCAAACTGTAAGTAGTGGTAGCAGCCTGCTATGAAGTCCTCTATAAACTGGCCATAGATCTTGTCCAGTTTCTGACCACAACTCTTCTTACAGTCTAAAACTTTTATGAAATAGTCTGGAAAGTAAAATGTGATTTTTGGGTAAAAAACTATCATATTACAGCAAAAAGCGTCACATCTTAAAATCTAATTAATTTCTAATCTGCTGTATTTTTTCATATAATATTGTACTTATTCTTTTGTTTTTTTAACAATCTATTTCCACATATTTTTTCATACAAAACACCATGATATTATCATCATCATCTTATTATCTTTCATCTCCCATCTGTAACAAATTACGTAAAATTGTTTTTAGATAAGGCACACTTTCAATACCCATTCTATTAACTTTTGACCAGACCGGACAGTTTAATTGTCTTAACGCAGGTTAACCAGATTTGCACTAATCATCAACATCAAGGCAGGTAAACAAGTTAACATTAACAGCCAATATTTGCACAATTTTATCAAATAGCAATTAAATGAGATTAATATGGCAGAATAAAGATATGTTATCTGGCATTGCTGCCTGCTGTCAGATGTGGTTGGTGATAGCAGCATCCGCTAATAGGAAATGTTAGGAGGCCAAATCAATTGGTCTGGACAGCCAAACACTTCCAGCAGTTATAACAGTAGCAGATGGAGAGTTACTATAAATAAAAGCAATGGCATGGGGTTTGTTGACAGGGTGAGAGAGAGAGAGGGGGTGGAGGGGGGTACATTGGTTGGCTAGAGATGTTGATGTTGTGTTCATTGAGGAGATGGGTACTTCTTTCACCAGAAAAAGCTACAGAGGAATCAGAAACCACACCCTGAAATACCACATAAACACATTCATGATATACTGTCAGAACACATTCCAAACCAGTGTTCCCAGTGTACCTGGCTCTGGTATCAGGCTGTAAAACACTAAGAGCACTGAATGAGTCCACCAGGTATATCTTTCCCCATCAGAGTGGAAGCTATCCTGAATGTTTTCTAATCAGCTGGAGAGGTGATCACCTCAGGAAGTCAACCAGTCAGATTTGTTTACAGGTTATCATAGCACTATAGAGAGACACTCTAGTTTAGTGCAGTGTATATATAGCAGATAGTTGTGAACAGTGTACAGAACTGCTCATGATGCCTTAGCATTAACCTAACCTTTCTGTATATTAATACACTGAAAAAAAAACAATTATAGGATGTAATTAAATAGGTATTGGCTGGGAAACTAATAGCAGGCTTCACTTGTATGTCAAGGTGAACTCAATAATGGCCGACTCCAAAATAAGCAGCTTTTGCCCCAAAACTTCTAAATTAATTTAAACAATTATAACTTGCATTATGTTAGGCAGAAACCTATGGTATGAGGTTATGCAAGCAACTCTTCAAATGAATGCTTTCAATAATCAGTGCCCTGCCTTAATGTATGCAGAACCTTTTGTTCACGAATTTATATCTATCTAGATTTTTTTTATTACAGAATGCGCTGTCTAAAAACATTTTATTTCAAATGTAGAAGCTTGAGAAAGTGGATTTAGTTTTCTCTTTAAATAATGAATCAGCATTTCAGATATGAATAAAATCCTTCAGAAGCTTTTTTTCTAGGCAACAAATACCAGTGTTTTTGAAGTAGAACTGCAAATCTTCATTAAAATGCAATACATTAAAAATACCTGATAAAAGGGAAAAGGAAAGAGGAAGGGTGTTAAATTAGGCATGGTGTTCAGGATCCAGAATTCAACACTGTAAAAAAACAGTAACACCTTGACAAAGACTGTGGGCAGTGTCCCTGTCAAACTGACCAATGGGTCTTCTAATTCAAAGAGGCTTGGTAGAGCCTTTTTTACATTCTTAGGATGGTCAAGTGTTTCTCAAAGTGCAAATGTAAGCCTTGTGAGAAAAATAGAGATCCTAATCATTTTGATGGTCATAAAATGGATCAGAACCAGACTGTAAAAATCAGTACCTAAAACCAAAAATGGTTGAAAAATGGAACTGACCTACAAGCTTTGTCAAAATTGCAAAAATTTCTTTCATGTAATTTGGACCCATTTCCTACCAGACGGCTTGTCATACCAGAGAGCATAACATATCATTTATGAGCAATGTGCAGAGAACTTCTGTTTCAACTTAGTGTTGATGGAAATATGAAGTTGCTCTGATCATTCTACCATTTTAAGTTAAGTCAAATTTCCAAGACCCAAATCAATAACAAATCAATTAGATTTTTTTTTTTGCATTACAAATATCTGTAGCCATAATAAATTATTTTGGTCACTAACAAAATCTTAAACAGCACTGCACTGAGGGAGAGGAGATCTACCAGAAGCAGACACCAACAAAAACTGAAAACACAGACAGCCAGAGATTATATGACTCAAGTTTGTTTTGACACAGTTGGGAGTACTTGCACAGCCAAGATGGAGATTTCTCCTGTTTCTCTCTGACTACTTGCATTATCCGTCTGCTTATCACCTGAAATATATCCTCTACATCTTAATTTGGTTGCCTCTCCATACTGTTAGCCTCATGTGCCACAGTTTAAGTGCTAAACTTAATTTACACATCTTAACTGGCATTGAGTCACCAATTATAGTACATGTGAACCTCTTGTTATAAATAAACATGTAATTCAGGTATTTAAAAAAGTCTGTTTCAATACTCTTTCAAGAACTTGTGTGCTTCTGGGTTTCTGTTGCTGTGTGTGTGTGTGTGTGTGTGTGTGTGTGTGTGTGTTTGTGTGTGTGTGTGTGTGTGATATTCTAAAATTCATTGCTATGAAATATATTCAAGGAAAAACACAAAAACCCCATTTGAGTATGTCACATCCTATAGTTTATTTAAGATATGATTAATCTTTCAAAAAAAAAAAAAAAATGTACGTCATTTGGTTTTTAAAAGCAGCAATGTGATTGATGGACCTCCTCTGAGTATGCCTTTTAACTGACTTTCATTTAAACTCTATCATTCTGATTATATTATCAAATTCCCTGTGTGCATGGTTGATGGATACTCAGATTCAGATTTAACTTTCAGTAAATTGCATTAAAAAGTATTAATATAAACCCATAGTTTAGCAGGGTGGAATAAAAAACTTTCATTTTAAACTAAAGTATGTGTGGGGAGCACATACAGCATTAATAAAGAAGGGCTTGTAATGCCATTTTGCGACTAGACTGAGAAAAAGTGGCAAATATGCTGAGGCTGGTTTGTTGGGCCTACATGTTGAATGTCTAATTCAAGTTACATGAGACATACAATGAAAAACCTGCTTTTTTCAGTCAGTCTTTTCTTTCAGCTCAAACTTCGTTTTTATTATTCTTATTTTCCTGGGACAATTTGTTCAAACAAGTCTCGCACTTGACAAGTATAAAGTGAAGTATACATTTATCTGGTAACTACACATACACATCTGGCTCTGCAGAGAGAAAGAGACACCTGAGCCCTGTGTTTCACAAGGGGATGGATATTCCAACTATTGGGTATCAGGACTGAATTCTTATGGTTTACAGAAGCAAGTTATAAACTGTTACTTAACTGACATTGCTACAGTGATTAAAAAATCTGGGTGATGACAAAAAAACCTTTTTTATTTATTTTGAATCTGTGCTGTCATAGTTACCAAATATGTGTAGAGGAATCAGAGTTTATCAGCTAAAAATAATAGAACTAAAGAAGTTTTGGAAAATGCCTTAATGTTTAAAAAAAAATAAAGCTCAAATTCTTTAAGGGGGCATTCATAAAAAATTAACATATCAGAAATTACTCCTGCATATAATATAGTTCGTTTTACAAAGTCTCCCTCTAGTATTAGTAAATAAGCAAAGCACATAACTTTTGCCTGCATCCCAATGTCAATTTCCTTGCAATAATTATTATCTTTACACCATTTAAGCTTCAATCATACCTAAGTATATGCAATGATTCCATTAAAACCATGCCTATAGTCAGAACTATGTAGAATAAACTGAAGTATAGATATTTAGTTATGAGTAGGGAAAATGGTAACAGCAATAACATTATTCTGTTTCAGGGACCAAATTGCTTATTCCAACTTTATGAAACATAATTTAATGGCTTTAAGCATATAAATGACAGAGAATGGGCATCATCTGAACTCATCATTACCCTTGAATATCTAATTGCAGAGATCAAATTGCCTTTATGATGAGTGGGAAGCAGGGGGATTCACCTTATCGATTCAATCTTTCATAGCACTGATTAATTCATTGCTTTAATTGTTAGACAGGTTAATTGGATTGCATCATGGGCAAGTGCCTCCAGTGTACTTAAATACACCTCATAGTTTGTCCTCTGGCTTTAATTATCTTTAAGGTGACTCTATGAATGCAGTCACATATAAAATGACATCCTTTTTAACATGTCATCAACAAACACTGTGGTGTGTTCACATCACAAGTTGTATGCAGATTAACTTAAAACTTTCAATTTACTGTTATGAAGAGAACAACAGTAAACCAGACCAAAAATTCTGCTCTTACTTGCTTGATTCTAATGATGAATAATGTTGTAAAAGATTCAGTATCACTCCATCTATTGTGTGTGAACACACCTCCTCCACCACTCTGGAATGTGACTTTGCCAGACAAAATCAATTTTTGCCATAGGATGGCAATCTATTTTTTATAAAACTAACACAAGTGGAGGATCTCTAGGGAATGGTTTTTGTTCTGTGTATTCTTCTTCACTTTGATACCCAACATAAGTTTAATGTAGGGAAATTTCCACCACAGGCAGACATGGGGAAGGTGGAACATGCAATCTGTTCAAGATGTCTTAAGGAAAAGTTTGCAGTTAGTTTAGTCAGTTTCTAAGACTAAGGGATGACAATTTAATTTTTTGTTTTCATATGCACAGATAAATATAAATTCTAAGCTTTGCATACCAACAGGTTGCAGTTCAGAAAAATGTGAAAGAAGACAGAAATTGATGGCACTGGCAACTGCTTGGAAATATTTGAAAACTGATCACAAAGACACGTTCTAGCACACAGCCTGTCATAAATGTCACTGTCATATTAAATTCAATTCCACACTAAACGCACTATCACACCAGACACAATACCCTACCAAGCACACTATCACTTCCGACACAATACCCCACTAAGCACACTATCATATCCAACACAATATCCCACTAAGCACACTATCATATCCAACACAATATCCCACTAAGCACACTATCATATCCAACACAATACCAGACCAAATACACTTCTATCAGTAAACACAATGTCATATCAAAAACTTTTTTTCTCTACCTGCAATGTTTTCAATAAAGTCTAGCTGCTGTTCTTGCTCAACTTTTCCTTCACACAGCAGTCTGCATGTCCTGTGTTCCTTGAAGTACTCTCTTGTTGATTTCTCCATGCTTTCTATAACGCCCAGCCAGTCTTCTCTGTTGTAGGCTTCAACTGCCCTAATATAGTGGGTCTGTGAAAAAAAAGGAATTATCAGATTAACACTATCCTCACACAAAGCAAACACATTGCAACAGCTTACAGAGGCACTTTTACCCAAAAGACATCACTAATGCAAACTTCAGTCGTGTATTACAAAAATCTGTTCTGAAAAGACAAAAATAATAATATAAAGATAAACTGAACTGAATCAAAATAAAAGAATAGATATTACCCAAAACTTTGTGACTTATTAATGACAAATGGTTCATAACATAACATTTCCTTTGATGCCCCCCACCCCCAACCAACAAGAGAATATTTAGTTTGCCTTTGCTATTTGACTAATGACTTATGGCTTAGTCATGGTTTTATGTTTTAAGGGTATTCTTTTCAATGCAATTTGACATAGAATGGGACTGGCATTAGATAACAGTTTCCAGTATATATTAAGCAAACTGCCAACAGCAACTCAAGCAAAAAATGACCCAATTGCTGAAATAAAATTGCATTTGCTTTCATCTACTGTTTATTGGCCAAAGGCATAAAATGTGCATTAAGCTGTGAAGAACTGGAATATTGCCTAAATCATAGTGGAACTTAAAAGGAAGATTAAAACAAGGGAAACCATAGTTTATCATTAAGAAAACTGTAGTTTATCATCAAGGAATCATCTGAAAAAACTAGTTCTCACACTGAAAGCCAAACAAAACATCTTGTTTAAAGCTTTGAATATGGCTCAAACGATTTGTTACAAACATCAAAATATGTTGTACATCTGGAATTTTCTTACATTTCCACTTCACCTTGCAGCCATAAAAAAGGTCAATCTTCTAGCAGCAGGAACAGGTCAAATACTCAAATATAGAAGCAAAATTTAATACCCCATCCACTTTCCATATTTTTCTTTATTTAAAAAACATTTTGTCTGCTAGCGCACATTTATGTTTTCCATTCTTTTTCAGTTATTTCAACACAGGTGATAACAGAATAATTTCAAGAGGATATGAAGGAAACATGTTTCATTTTCTGACAAAATTGATGTTTTTTATGAGTGAAGCAAAAGAAATCACAAGATGAATGGGGCAGACATTGTCTGTTTCTGATATCCCTCTGTCAAAAGATGATGACATCTGGTAGAGGACCTGGTGGGAAAACCTAAAAGTAATGACTAGGACATTTGGATCCAATAAGGAAGAACAACACAGCACACAAAGCCACATTTTTTACCATCCTAACCTATGGTGAGATTGGTTAAGGTAAAACTGGCAACCCATGAGCTTGTTATGCTGTAACATTTCTCTCTAAGGGAAGTTGTTACCAGTTGGGAAATAGTTGCCATGCTGTTCAAGGCGTTAAAAGTCCAGTTTTCTAACTGAGAACTAAACATCTGCAGGGCAAGCTCAGGACGGCAGTTATTATACTTCTGTCATATAGATATTAGGATAACTAACCACACTGTGGGAGAGAAATGGTGTGGAATAGAACAAGGTTTTCTCCGCATGAATAATTTAACTTCATCCAATTTTTCCAGAATATCTGATTTAAACCAACTGATGCAGAAAACCCCAGTTTCAAGCTATAATTCTGCGGCAATATGGCACCTATTATAAAGATGGGGCCAGTAACTCAATTGAAAAAAGTTAAATCCTATACAGATACAGATAGCAAAGTAACTTGGAATGCAAAAGTGAAATACAGTGCCATTGACAGAATGTGCAATACCTTACAATGAAAGACATGAAATAAATTTCTTTTAATGTATAAAGATCTACATTTTGATACATTTTAAATACAATTTCTCTGTGCACATTTTTCCAAAACGGCAAAGAATCAAAAATTTTATTGTCCAGGAGCACTACAGCGTCCATTGTTTTAAAGCTCATAATCCATCTTAGCAACATTTTCCTTTTAATATGAAAACATGCATTTGTAGCTACATTTCAGGACTTTAACCTGCTTACTCCACTGTGAGTTACTGTTTAACATTCCACATAAACATATTTCTAGCTGTGGCTGGTCACTCCACACATTTCACATACTCTAACTTCCATTGTTCTGTCAATCTTGGTCACCTTTCTCAACCATTAAAAAGACTTACTACATTGTAATTCAAAAAGGTTTTAACTTTTACAATTAGAAGAAATCTTTATCACATTTCTAGGTAGGTTTAAAATTGTTTTTCAACAGTTCTTTAAATCTATAATTATTATTTAATAGTGATTGAAAAAATCTGTGAATCATGTCTATATTGGTCATGATAAGAAAAGTTAAGTGTTGTAACACATCAATAAGAATAGTTTGAAAATTTTATTTGCACCCTAATATACTGTTCATAAGACTTAAAAGACTTGTATGACAGTTCAATAATGTAGGGTGTGCCAACATACTGCAATGTTTGGTTAGAATCCTTTTTTCTCACCTGATAAGGTTTTTCTTCCAAGTTTACAAAAAATTCATCTTTCACTTGGGGCAGGCTTCGATAGTAGTGGATATTCTTCTGCATGGCCTCATTGTCTTTGTTACTTAGCAGGAATGTATAGGCAGCAGCAGCAGCATGCTGATAAAGTTGTATCTATGCAATTACAATAAAATCATTAAATTAAAATATGTGAAATAAATATAAATATGATGTAAAGGTGAGCAGCCTATCATGATAAAAATTTAACAAGACTACATCAATGTTTCCATTCTGTTGGGTTTTTTTTCTAAGCAAATAATATATATATATAGAAAAAGAAAAAGTTTGTTCCAAATCAGGCTGTTTATATATCATAGAATGATTTTTAAATCATCCATTTATTGGGAAAAACATTTATTATCTAAAAAGTAAACGGCTGAAGCCTATAAACACATATTCTAATAACGTTAACAGACAGTATTAACAACTATGTACAGTGGGTTAAATAGTAGGGTTCTTCAGTGGTTACATCCCAAATACTTATACCTTCTACCAAAAACATTTTCAGGGATGAGAAGGTCAAGGGCCAGGTGTAATACCAGAAGTGTTTCCTCACATATTCATTATACATAGTCAGGGGCTGGTAAGAAGAATAAATGCCACAGGATGCATGGTCAGCATGCTCTACAGCGTATGCCTATACTACCTTTTAATAGCAAAACACCTGCCCTCTGCAAGCATGGCTGAAACTGCCAGAGTTCTATTTATGTATACCCTATGCCAGATGTTTTTAGGAAAAACAGATCAGCAATAGAGAGTTTAACTTGTTTCTCATTTCTGCTTAAGGGTGTCAAAAAGACCCATTTTGCTTATATTAAAAATCGGTTTTATGAACATCATAATAAAACATAAGTCAGTTAGGTGTTGGTATAAAAATATGCATACAATGATGACACCATGACATAATGCCTATCATCAAAAATAGATTTATATTTTAAAATAATAGGGTCCAAGAAAAAAACACTATTATGGCTAAATGAAGGTTTAAGCTATAAAACGCCCACAAATGTGTACTGCTGCTTTTAACCCTTCAGGCATTTGAATTATGCTAGAGGCAGTGGAAACGGAGTACGTGATAAAACTCTTGGCACAAACAGGCCACGTCAGCTGAAAAATTAACAACGCTATTTCTAAAGAATCGAGATTAAACCACTAACAAAAGTTAAAAAAGCACTCTGTTTTACTCACTTTGAAAGCACAGAGCTGATAATAATCATACGGCTTCAGATTTTCAAAGGCCTCATCAACTTCGGCACTGTAGTTGTCAGGTCGAGTTTTAAATTTAGTCATTTTACACTTTCTAATGCAGTTTGACTTATATACATAGTTTCCAAAGATAGCTAGCTGCATATCCACCGGTTTTTGAGTGTTGAATTTGTTTGCTTTGGTGCACAATCGTCTACATTCTGCAAGAGTTTCTGTGTAAAAATGATAATCTTCAATGGCTCGAGACATAAACTTCATACAATCGCTCCATTTCTGGTTGGAATATGCGTCAAGTCCGGCACTGTACATCATCTCGTAGGTTACAGAAGGAAAGTCTGGTAACGCTGAGCATTTCTGAGTTAATATTGTTAGTATTGTACATACTATTACAGTGATTTTTCCGATACAAACACTACGCCATCGAATCTTGGAGTTTTCGGGGGCTGCCATCTTGATTTGACCTTGAGGTCACAGTCGCGTTTCCGACTAACCCATTGGCCAGTTTGTTTCAATGTATTTAAATAGTTGTATAAAGCAAAATTCGAGGAATATCTGAAGTGCACTGGTTTCACAAAATGAATTTTATTCATATTCAGTCACTCTGGGGATAATTTGTTTCTAGACTACACCTGTGTTTTTCTTATTATTTTAAAGCAGGTGCCCTATGCTAGGCTGAGTAGGTACGAAAGGACTATGATCATATAATCAACTTCATATATATTCTTCTTTATTCATATATAATTCTTTTTGTACTGTTTTACAAAAAACACAAATGAGGTTTATTTGGCAATATTGTTAAGACAAAAAGCATCCAACTACATGCCATGAACTCTTCTGGAAAGGTAAGCTGCTACCCCTTTTGCTCCCCGTTCACCTGTCCACGTGACTTTCCATATCGGGAGTGTTGACTGGTCCAGCATGACAGAAGAAAGTTGGTGAGGGAACAGTGAAGAAGTGGTGCTCATCGAATAATGTTGGAATATGTACGATCAGGACTTATGAACAAACTATAAACACACAGGATATGTTAGACAGAGCGCGGAGGACATATAGACAAACTTTAGAAGCAATGCCTTGGTTTCTATCGAGGCTTTGCCTCTATTTAATCGTTCTCAGCCTACAAGCGATAGAGGAAGGTAGTACTAGTAGTGGAGACACTATGAATGTGAAAGTCTTCTGGAATGCAACAAATCCAATGTGAGTACAAAGTTATTGTCGAAAAAAATGAAATAAAAATAATTTAGGTTACATCACAACCATCATGCTCATTTAACAGTTTTTTTTTCTATTTTTTAATCTGGGTCTTTTTTAATTTTTTTTTACGCCGAGAGATTACTATTCTGAAGGATTGGGATTGGAAGGCATCGTTTGCGTTTTTAAAGGCAAACGCATATTGTGTACTGCTGTCAACTTGGAAATAAGAAAGGCTTAGTAGTGTTGAGTAATTGTTTTTTTTTTACTCGATATTAATTAGAAAATAACAAAAAGAGAATTCTTAATGATTATTATATTTTATTACGCTTTTTGGTGTTTGAGGCCTTGTGCCTCAAGGGATTTGGTGGGAGGCCGCAAAGTCGGGTCGTCTTTAATATTGCCTAGGGCCACCAGGGTTTGTACTAATAGCTCCAAATGACATGATACTTTCAGTCACCTGTCTATTCAAATTCCCTCCTTTTTGTTGATAATCCCAGTGATTCCGTCACTCCAGGAGAGATCGTTGCCTTTTAGGAGCCTTGTGTCATAAGTTGTTATTATTGTGTTCTCACTTTATATTGTTGGTGACAAGGCAGGTGAAGAAGATTAAAACTTTGTCTGAGGAAGGGTGGTCTTCAAGTTTGTATATCTCACTTCACAGTGAGACACACAAGGCTAAGCCCCAAGAGGATTTTTTCTGTGGTGAACAAAGATCATTGTGGATAATTATTTCAAAGTTTTTTCTTGAAAGTTTCTTTATAAAGAAAAGATACATGAGGACAGAGGCAGACATTTTTGATTTTTTAGTGTGATGTTAAAGGAATTTTATCCATGCCACATCTCCCCAGTCCTGTGCAGTGTTATTGTTTTGTTACCAAATATTTCACAATGCAGGTGAAAGGGGCTTTATGCCAGGTGCGTGTATTATTATTTCTCTACAGACCACCCCGTAATACCAGACTTACTAAGACTTTCTTTGTTGGATAAGCAAATAAAAAACATTGTCTGAATGAACATGGATTTTCATTGAATACTGTTGCACGCATATGGCGGTTTTTTTTTGGGAAAAATTTGGGTTGGGAAAAATCTATGATTTTTCTTTTTTTTTTTACTTTAGCAGGGGCCTTTTAGATAAAAGGTTTGTGAATTTTTTTTTTTTTTTANACAATTTAACTTCATCCAATTTTTCCAGAATATCTGATTTAAACCAACTGATGCAGAAAACCCCAGTTTCAAGCTATAATTCTGCGGCAATATGGCACCTATTATAAAGATGGGACCAGTAACTCAATTGAAAAAAGTTAAATCCTATACAGATACAGATAGCAAAGTAACTTGGAATGCAAAAGTGAAATACAGTGCCATTGACAGAATGTGCAATACCTTACAATGAAAGACATGAAATAAATTTCTTTTCATGTATAAAGATCTACATTTTGATACATTTTAAATACAATTTCTCTGTGCACATTTTTCCAAAACTAAACGGCAAAGAATCAAAAAAATTTATTGTCCAGGAGCACTACAGCTTCCATTGTTTTAAAGCTCATAATCCATCTTAGCAACATTTTCCTTTTAATATGAAAAAATGCATTTGTAGCTACATTTCAGGACTTTAACCTGCTTACTCCACTGTGAGTTACTGTTTAACATTCCACATAAACATATTTCTAGCTGTGGCTGGTCACTCCACACATTTCACATACTCTAACTTCCATTGTTCTGTCAATCTTGGTCACCTTTCTCAACCATTAAAAAAACTTACTACATTGTAATTCAAAAAGGTTTTAACTTTTACAATTAGAAGAAATCTTTATCACATTTCTAGGTAGGTTTAAAATTGTTTTTCAACAGTTCTTTATATCTATAATTATTATTTAATAGTGATTGAAAAATAAAATTGTGAATCATGTCTATATTGGTCATGATAAGAAAAGTTAAGTGTTATAACACATCAATAAGAATAGTTTGAAAATTTTATTTGCACCCTGATATACTGTTTATAAGACTTAAAGATACATACAAAGTCAATTTTTTGTCATAAAAACCAACCAAATGCCAGCATATAGTTTCAAGTAGTATAACTAAGAGAATTACCAAAAGGCATTGTTTAATTTTACCCGAAAGTGATGTTTGAACAGATTTTTCTGCCAGCATTCTATGCTGTATGTCAATGGGGCAGAAAGTAGGTCACGAAAGTAGGTTAAATTGACAACCAAAAATTTAAAGAAAGGAGCACTCTAAAGCTCTTTTATGGCTGATCAGGTGATTTATTCAGTTTATCCCTTGGCATGTCAAATTTATTAGAGTCATATAAGAAACTAGTAGAAGTGGTTTACATGTGTTACTGGGAATCCACGCTCCACCGATGCTCGGTTCGTATGTACCTTTAAAAGACTTGTATGACAGTTCAATAATGTAGGGTGTGCCAACATACTGCAATGTTTGGTTAGAATCCTTTTTTCTCACCTGATAAGGTTTTTCTTCCAAGTTTACAAAAAATTCATCTTTCACTTGGGGCAGGCTTCGATAGTAGTGGATATTCTTCTGCATGGCCTCATTGTCTTTGTTACTTAGCAGGAATGTATAGGCAGCAGCAGCAGCATGCTGATAAAGTTGTATCTATGCAATTACAATAAAATCATTAATAAAATATGTGAAATAAATATAAATATGATGTAAAGGTGAGCAGCCTATCATGATAAAAATTTAACAAGACTACGTCAATGTTTCCATTCTGTTGGGTTTTTTTTCTAAGCAATATATATATAGAAAACAAAAAAGTTTGTTCCAAATCAGGCTGTTTATATATCATAGAATGATTTTTAAATCATCCATTTATTGGGGAAAACATTTATTATCTAAAAAGTAAACGGCTGAAGCCTATAAACACATATTCTAATAATGTTAACAGACAGTATTAACAACTTATAAGATCTATGTACAGTGGGTTAAATAGTACGGTTCTTCAGTGGTTACATCCCAAATACTTATACCTTCTACCAAAAACATTTTCAGGGATGAGAAGGTCAAGGGCCAGGTGTAATATCAGAAGTGTTTCCTCACATATTCATTATACATAGTCAGGGGCTGGTAAGAGGAATAAATGCCACAGAATGCATGGTCAGCATGCTCTACAGCGTATGCCTATACTACCTTTTAATAGCAAAACACCTGCCCTCTGCAAGCATGGCTGAAACTGCCAGAGTTCTATTTATGTATACCCTATGCCAGATGTTTTTAGGAAAAACAGATCAGCAATAGAGAGTTTAACTTGTTTCTCATTTCTGCTTAAGGGTGTCAAAAAGACCCATTTTGCTTATATTAAAAATCGGTTTTATGAACATCATAATAAAACATAAGTCAGTTAGGTGTTGGTATAAAAATATGCATACAATGATGACACCATGACATAATGCCTATCATCAAAAATAGATTTATATTTTAAGATAATAGGGTCCAAGAAAAAAACACTATTATGGCTAAATGAAGGTTTAAGCTATAAAACGCCCACAAATGTGTACTGCTGCTTTTAACCCTTCAGGCATTTGAATTATGCTAGAGGCAGTGGAAACGGAGTACGTGATAAAACTCTTGGCACAAACAGGCCACGTCAGCTGAAAAATTAACAACGCTATTTCTAAAGAATCGACATTAAACCACTAACAAAAGTTAAAAAAGCACTCTGTTTTACTCACTTTGAAAGCACAGAGCTGATAATAATCATACGGCTTCAGATTTTCAAAGGCCTCATCAACTTCGGCACTGTAGTTGTCAGGTCGAGTTTTAAATTTAGTCATTTTACACTTTCTAATGCAGTTTGACTTATATACATAGTTTCCAAAGATAGCTAGCTGCATATCCACCGGTTTTTGAGTATTGAATTTGTTTGCTTTGGTGCACAATCGTCTACATTCTGCAAGAGTTTCTGTGTAAAAATGATAATCTTCAATGGCTCGAGACATAAACTTCATACAATCGCTCCATTTCTGGTTGGAATATGCGTCAAGTCCGGCACTGTACATCATCTCGTAGGTTACAGAAGGAAAGTCTGGTAACGCTGAGCATTTCTGAGTTAATATTGTTAGTATTGTACATACTATTACAGTGATTTTTCCGATACAAACACTACGCCATCGAATCTTGGAGTTTTCGGGGGCTGCCATCTTGATTTGACCTTGAGGTCACAGTCGCGTTTCCGACTAACCCATTGGCCAGTTTGTTTCAATGTATTTAAATAGTTGTATAAAGCAAAATTCGAGGAATATCTGAAGTGCACTGGTTTCACAAAATGAATTTTATTCATATTCAGTCACTCTGGGGATAATTTGATTCTAGACTACACCTGTGTTTTTCTTATTATTTTAAAGCAGGTGCCCTATGCTAGGCTGAATAGGTACGAAAGGACTATGATCATATAATCAACTCCATATATATTTTTCTTTATTCATATATAATTCTTTTTGTACTGTTTTACGAAAAACACAAATGAGGTTTTTTTGGCAATATTGTTAAGACAAAAAGCATCCAACTACATGCCATGAACTCGTCTGGAAAGGTAAGCTGCTACCCCTTTTGCTCCCCGTTCACCTGTCCACGTGACTTTCCATATCGGGAGTGTTGACTGGTCCAGCATGACAGAAGAAAGTTGGTGAGGGAACAGTGAAGAAGTGGTGCTCATCGAATAATGTTGGAATATGTACGATCAGGACTTATGAACAAACTATAAACACACAGGATATGTTAGACAGAGCGCGGAGGACATATAGACAAACTTTAGAAGCAATGCCTTGGTTTCTATCGAGGCTTTGCCTCTATTTAATCGTTCTCAGCCTACAAGCGATAGAGGAAGGTAGTACTAGTAGTGGAGACACTATGAATGTGAAAGTCTTCTGGAATGCAACAAATCCAATGTGAGTACAAAGTTATTGACGAAAAAATGAAATATAAATAATTTAGGTTACATCACAACCATCATGCTCATTTAACAGTTTTTTTTTCTTTTTTTTAATCTGGGTCTTTTTAAATTTTTTTTTACGCCGAGAGATTACTATTCTGAAGGATTGGGATTGGAAGGCATCGTTTGCGTTTTTAAAGGCAAACGCATATTGTGTACTGCTGTCAACTTGGAAAAAAGAAAGGCTTAGTAGTGTTGAGTAATTGATTTTTTTTGACTCGATATTAATTAGAAAATAACAAAAAGAGAATTCTTAATGATTATTATATTTTATTACGCTTTTTGGTGTTTGAGGCCTTGTGCCTCAAGGGATTTGGTGGGAGGCCGCAAAGTCGGGTCGTCTTTAATATTGCCTAGGGCCACCAGGGTTTGTACTAATAGCTCCAAATGACATGATACTTTCAGTCACCTGTCTATTCAAATTCACTCCTTTTTGTTGATAATCCCAGTGATTCCGTCACTCCAGGAGAGATCGTTGCCTTTTAGTAGCCTTGTGTCATAAGTTGTTATTATTGTGTTCTCACTTTATATTGTTGGTGACAAGGCAGGTGAAGAAGATTAAAACTTTGTCTGAGGAAGGGTGGTCTTCAAGTTTGTATATCTCACTTCACAGTGAGACACACAAGGCTAAGCCCCAAGAGGATTTTTTCTGTGGTGAACAAAGATCATTGTGGATAATTATTTCAAAGTTTTTTCTTGAAAGTTTCTTTATAAAGAAAAGATACATGAGGACAGAGGCAGACATTTTTGATTTTTTAGTGTGATGTTAAAGGAATTTTATCCATGCCACATCTCCCCAGTCCTGTGCAGTGTTATTGTTTTGTTACCAAATATTTCACAATGCAGGTGAAAGGGGCTTTATGCCAGGTGCGTGTATTATTATTTCTCTACAGACCACCCCGTAATACCAGACTTACTAAGACTTTCTTTGTTGGATAAGCAAATAAAAAACATTGTCTGAATGAACATGGATTTTCATTGAATACTGTTGCACGCATATGGCGGTTTTATTGTGGCAAAAATTTGGGTTAGGAAAATATCCTATGATTTGACTTCTTTAACTTAGCAGGTCCATTTAAGATAAAGGTTTGAGAATTTTTTCTTTATTTAATGAATATGATAGTGACCCATACTTGATCAAAGTCTGTCATCAGTAGTTCTCTTGTTTTGTAACAATGTTATCACAGTTTTCTTGATCTTTGATGCAAATTAAATGCAAGACATTTACATAAGAAAGCTCAAATTGATGGCTTCTTGATTAGAGGCACCATGGACTTACCATATAATTTTAGATTAGCCACTGGAAGCCTCTTCATTGTCAAACTAAAATCTATTCAACTACCATTATAGAAATTAAGACTTCTGAATATTATATGAAATTACACAAACATTGAGAGATTATTTGTTTATATACCAACTTGAATTTGAAAAGTGGATAAGCTAGATTTAGCTGGAGATGGGAGAAAGGATGAAAATTGGAGGTATAAGTTCTACAAAATCAACAGACCTCAAGCCACCCCTTGTGTTCATGTTTTTGCAGAGCTTTCAAAAGCATAGCCAATACTTGAGTACATGGAAAGGAATTGTTTGAAAAATAATGTCTGTATTTATTTTTCATTAATTAAACCCTGCTATAAGTTTACTTGGAAAGTCACTTGGTGCCTTACACTTCCTGCAAGCCTTTTAAGATTTTTCATGGTCTGTCTCTAATCGGTCTTTGCTGATTTAAGAACTGGACCCAAATCTCTCGGCATTAGCCCATAATCCGACTTTCACTAGAAAATCTGAGCCAAAGAAATGTGGCCTACATCATGTCTGCTGCCTTGATTTATACCTTTTTTGCCAGAGCAGTTCTACTGTTTTTGATAAGTTTTTATTTCACCGTGAACATGAAAGTCCTTTCTGATTAATTTTTGTCTGATGTTTCATATGGATTGAATTATAATTTGTGCTGTTATTCCTTTTTAAAATCCCATTATATTAATTAACAAATAGTAGGCACCTTTGAATATTTTTTGTGGTAAGACTAGGTATTGATTTTGGGGGGAAATCTTGACCTGTTCTCGGGACTGTTAATCATTATATGTTATCAGAAAACTGATAAACCCATGTTTCTGTATTGATTAACTTCAGTATGCCGCCCATGTCAACCTACCCACAACTAAGTTATTAAACAACAAAGATTTTTATGGTATAAAAAAGGAATTATTATGAAGGTATTTTTTGTTTGTTCTGTAACTAATCTAAAGATTTAGTTTCACTGATTCTGAATTTATTAAGATCTGTAACTTAAAATGACATCTGTAATAGAATTGATATACTTCATACAAGTATATCTCTGTGGATAAGATTGAGAGAATGTATTTGCTAACTGCTCTTTGATGGCAATTTGAAAATACTTTCTTATTGTTCCTAGCATTGATTGCCCAATAGAATTGCAAAATAAATGTCATGCTATTGAACATGGAGAGCACAAGATTTGTCAATAAGCCACATTCATTCATTCAGAGTTGTACTATAAGGATTGATAATTTTACTTTTTGGGTCGCAAATTAAGGGACATTTCTTTGCTTATTGTCAAATGCCTAGATCATTCATAGATTTGTTGTTGTTATTCTCAAGCTAGCCCCAAGCTAAGCAGATATTTTATCAGGCCAATTTTCTTCTCAGATAATTTTTCATGGCCTTATAAAAAGAGAAGGAAACAATTTAAGGATCATAAACTCTTTTTTTTTTTTTTTAAGGTGAAAATAAGTTGACAGTCAGTTGAATTTTTTTATGTATCCCAACCAAAATGATTGAGCACATACATGTTGGTATCTTAAGATAACATTTGTCAATATACATATATATCCATTGTATTTTACCAGACAAATATTCATTTCTCGTGTACCCACAAATCTTGCAGGGATTTTGCAAATATTAATTGATTGATACTCAGCCATTTTTCTTTCTTGTTTAATCACTGCACTCCAGATTTCCCTAGCTACCCCAGATATATCTCAGTAACTACTCCGTCCAGTGTTTGTAAATCTGAGGACATGCCAGTCAAATTCAAATTAAATTGGTTGCTATTGAGCCTCTTTTGATAAAAAGAAGGTGATGTTTTGTTACCTAAGCATACAGACGAAAATCCTCCAATTTTGTTGAAAGAGATATTCTTACCCAGTGTTTGATAATCATTAGTATTCATGAATTTTTGTCCCCGAGTTGGGACCATTTACAGATGGTGTATAGACACAGGCCGCTTCCCGATTTTGAAACCCTAGTTCAAAAAAGAGACTGGTAGAAACAGAATTGTTAATTTAATAGCCTATTTTACCAGTGTATAAGTAGAAATATGACACATAGTTTACCAAACTGTGTATACATTGAGGTACAACTGCCAGGTGTAACGAATTCAAAATTACCTTTGTGTATGACTAGAAAAGTTCAGGACCTCATTCATATTAAGACAAGTATTATTGCTATACAACCCAGGAATGTGAGTGACGAGAAAAGTGCCAAACTTGAGAATAATACGTCAGTTAACTATGTAAACTGATTATTGCTGTCCCAGGTCCTTTTTCCAAGTCTGCAACCCCTGGTTAACAGAGGAACCTTTCTGTGGAGTGGTAATGCAAACCAGATATAGGTCTTGAATAAATGGTGGCTAAATTTGAAATGAATCATAATATGAAATTTGAACAGAGTCAATTTCAGCTATGAGCACACCTTGAATGACGAAAAAATGTCCCACCAAGCTTTATGCCACCTTAAGGTCTTAGATCATGGAACTGGAGACGAAGCTTGACATGGCCTAAAGCTTAATCACCTTTACTACGACTTAGTACAGCTAATCAAAATGTTGTCTCCAAGGATTAAGACACACAAAGAATTTTATTCATGCCAAGAACAAGGTGTTTTAAAATACAACCCACGCCCGTAGTTTGTAGAGCAGACAAATTCGTGACAGATAAAGCAAGTACAACTTATAAATATTTAGGAAGAATTGCAGAGATGCAGTGGAGGTCATACTGAAAATACAAAAGCCCGTTGAACAATGTATGATGGTCAGGTTTAAGTTTTATTAGCCAGATTTTTAACACAGCAGATGCCATGAACACCCACCTGGTAATCTGTCAATATGAACGAAAAGTCCCCCACCCCCCCCCCCCCAAAAAAAAAAAAAAAAAAGAATGTTACATCTGTCTTTTGATTGGTCTGTTAATTTTGCCTGCAAACATGGTACACTGAGTCTTTGAGAATGGTGAATTACAATTTATCTGAATATGCACAGCGGCAGTGGCTATTGTTTAGCTGATTGGTTTCAGAATAATGTGAGATCACTTACACTGAATGGAATAACTTGAAATTACACCATTATAAAAAAGGACAGCTATGTTTTTAGTGTAAGTGATAAATCATTGTTGTTCACGGCTGTCTTCTCACGTTAAAACAGGTGCATTGTTTGAGCGTAGGTAAAAATGAGACAACATCAAAAATGTCATGCCATCTCGGGTGAAAATGATTTATCAACTCCACTCAAGGAATTAAGTGGCCATCAAGCTTTCCCCCCCTCCTTTTTATGGTGATATACTTGACTTTTTCATCTTAATAAAAGTCCTCAAGTCATTTAACTAAAATGACTATAAGAATTTTTATTTATTTTGGAGCTGTTTCTTTTATGTCTGAGGCTCTTAGGCAGAAATAATATCTTCCTTCATCCCAGCTGAAAAGCGGGTTGTTAAAAGACTGTCATAAAAGGACAGGAATTTAATGAGTAAATCATGATCTGTGATTTGTTATAGTTACAAACAGTTTTCTTAACATTTGATCCCTAAAATTGTACTGGACTTTGTGGACTTGGCTTAATGCCTAGCTTCAAGTTACAGTTTGCTTCCAAAAATGGCAGTTGAAGTGCCTACTGAGTTAGTTTAACTGAACAAAACACACTGGCATTGCCCTGTACTGTATTTGTGATACATTGTGGTAAATAAGTTATCCAAAGCAGTGTAGATTGAAGTAGAGTGAAAGGGTTGCTGAAATCATTCACACAGCAAGAAAAACCCTCTTTGACAACAAACAACAAGGTTCGTTTTGAAAAGCCTACGCCTTTCCCCTCTCCTTAAGGATTATATACAGGGCCTTCAAAATTGTGTTGTTTCTTTAATTAAAAATTATTTCCCCATGAAGTCACTGCTACAGGTTGGATGTTTATGTAAAACCTGCCACACAACATGGGAATGTTTACAATTTGGAAAGCTGAAAGAACATGAATAGAATTTCTCCAGATCAGTGAAACCACAATAGATATATATCGAAAATAGAAGGAACTAGTCACTACAACAGAAGCCTGGTTGTATTGAATTATGTAAGGCAGACATTTTGAATTTTTGAAATGATAAAAAGAACCTGATGTGGGGGTTTTAACGAAAATTGATGAGGTCATATCTGATGAATCAACTCATTAATAGAAAGGTGAAAATGCATTTGTTCCTATTCTTTACTATTTGCATATATAGAATATAAGTCATACCTGTATCATGATATTTTATTTACAAGAAATTTTTGAAAGATTAAAAAATAAATTGAAAATATAAACCCAGTCCTTATCATAAAATGAATTAGAGGGAAAATATCCTATTCTATATTATAAAGATATTAATCGTTCAAATTTTGTATTCACTTGAAATAAAATGAATCCCAGTCATTGGTTGACAAATTTAATGTACAATCTTCATTTCCAATATTGACTAATATTTTAATTTATGAGAAGAAATATTTGACCAACTTCTCCATGGTATCTTGTCCATAGTGTGTAGTGAGCTAATTAGGTAGTGATTAGTAGAAGGAAGTACTAATTAAAAGCCCTCTCTCCCCACCTGGTTGGTTGTTGCTCCACAAGCTGAAGTACCAATAAATAGTTGGTATAAGTGTTGACAGTTTCCTCTCCCACTGCTTGACATAAACTCCCTTTGTGGCTCTTAGGTGCAAACACACACATACATACAGCTATATTCAGAATAACATTAATAATTGAGACAAATCTTTGGGTTAATTGTGAAAGAAAGGAGCTGTAAAAGTCTCTTAAGTTATAATTTGTCTCTCTGGAATTAACATTGTAACTTTATGTCATTTCTTTTCATGCTTCATCTTTTTCAGTGTCAATATGTAAGAGAAAGTAGAAATTCTGCTGAAAACAGGTTGAGTTTCATGAAGTCTTTTTTAAACTCCGCTCTGGAACATCCCATGAAAGTTAATTCGAAATAACACCTTTTCATCTGTATCATCTCTCCTTATCAAGCACAATGAAACCTAAGTTTTTGCTTAGCAAGGGAAATTATCTCAAAGACATCTGGTCACTTGATAATGAATCAAGTGTGACTGATAAAAACAAAGCCTCCACTGAAGATGCAGCCAGTCCTCCCCACAATGCATTCCTCTCAGGTGTATTTCTGTCTCACCTGCAACTGCTGCATATCTGATGAAAACCAAAGGGGGAAATTCATATTGATAGGGATCTGAAAAAGACAGAAAGCTTCTAAGTGCTGATGACTGACTGTGGCAAGTGTCATGCACTACAAGTTATTAGACCAGAATATAGCTTTTTGGCTTGCTGAAAAATGTTCATGCCACTTGTCATTTGGTTCATTGGTAGATGGTATCAGAGTATGCATAAAAGGAAATAGGTTGGTGGAGGGCTTAATTTTCCTATTGCGTTTGACCTGGTGGCCATCAGTGGCATCTTTGTGTTGTACAGGTGACTTTTGCTCATGTTTAAAATATTACCTGTAAATGACTGTCATACTTTATTCTTCTTTGTGCTGTGACCAAATTAAAGGCTGTCATTATTAATATCATTAACATACTAATGTTTGTGCCATTGTTGAACAAGTTCACAAAAACAATTCCCTGATGAAACCGGCTGCAAGATTGTCTTATTTTGTTAGTGTTTTTTGGGAGTGAAATTATTTCTAGACTGAAGACTCATACTGAGTATATGAGTTCCTTTGTTGTCTTACACTCCGTCTGCCCATAGTTTTCGCAAGCGGGTTTCCCGCAGGTTAAAAGAAAGGGACAGTTTTCACAAAGGGCTTAGCATACCCATAATGTTTTCAAAGTTCTCTTATTTCGTCCTTACTGTATTTACAAACTTGGTTTGCCAGCCTTTCAACTCACAGTTCTCTCTTTGAAGGATTAGTGAGCGGTCATTAAGGCTGTATTTAAAGGGGCCTCCCTATGTTGACATACATATGGGTAAAATAAGCTGATTACTGCAAAGCTCTCTGCTTTCACCATAATTCTACATTAAGTTCTATTATTTTTTCACTTCCTTTGGCCTTGGGGAAAGGGGATACCTATATTGCACTATGTCTGGGATTCACAATTTATAAACAATTGCATTTGAATTATGACTTGGATATTAAATAAAATTTTCTATTGAAACTTGTTTTAGGGACATGTCATTTTAGATTGATTTAACATTGTCACATGCAGTGGTTGTCTCTCTATTCTAACTGCCTCTATCAATCAGACAGACAAAGAGATAACACAATATGAAATAAATTGTTTTATGCAGGTTATTTTTTTACAGTGAGGTCAGACTGTATGTCCTATTCTCAGCGTGTTGCCATTCATCTAAAGCCGCAGTTTGCTTCATAAAAATCATCAGAGTCATTTAATTTGTATATCTTTTTGAGATCTATGTCTGCTTTGAATGAAAAACTGGAAACAGATCTAGGCAGATACATGCTCAGCCCTTATCATTTTTGATGTGCTTAGAATTCTCTACAAAACTTTTCCACCTTCATATTCTAATGGGGAAAACTGAAGTTTTGCATTGAATTCCTTAATCCCTCATTCCCCTTCAGAATACATATTTATATTTCTGTAGATTAAATCCAGTTGTGAAGTTAATGGGTGTCTGCATGCATGTGTGCAATGTTGGTTTCTTGATATCTGAGAGAGCTGGTTGGTAGGTGGGAAGAGTTTAGATAAGGAACACATAACTTTGGGTGGTTGTGTATTTAGAATTACAGAAACCAGGGGTATCATAGATAAAAGGATGCAGATTTCCTATGAAAACTCTTTAGTGATGCTGTCCGCTCACTCTCTTGTTGTGCTTACTGAGATCCCAAGCGGTGCAGAAAAGTTCAAGCAAACTTTGCCGAACAGCTGACAAATATTTTCCAAGCCAGCTCCCTTTCACCTATAGCCAGGGCATAGAATATTGGATTATTTTGTGTTTGTTGTGTTAGATTGAGTCTGTGCTAAGAGTAAACTTATCAAAATTCCTTGTGCATAGAAAAAATCAATGTCAGGAGCTTGTTTGACTGACAATATATCCCACGAGGGGGAATCATTCTCTCTGATTAGTTGGTTAAAAAGGAGCAGAATTAATTGAATGAATATAGATCTCTGATATAAATCAAAGAAAACAGAAATACTGAATAAAATAGAAAAAAATTTGCCAGGATTTTAAGGAAAACCCACTGATTCTTGATGTAATTATAAAAGCATTTAGCCTCATTTGTTTACGGAGTGTGATCAATGAGCAAGAAATCTGTATGACTCCTCTCTTAAACTTTGTTTTAAGAAAGATCCTATTGACATAAGTCAAGTATAAGGCACCCCATGGTGAGAACCAAGGCCTTCTTTACATAATGGAGGGGGAGTGCTATGTAAATCATTTGTAGACATTTGCTCAATTAATCAATATTTGAAAAATGTCTCTTCCCCCCCCCTCCCCCCTCTTCTCCTTTCCTCCACTTTGGGTTACCTGACCAGTATTTCATGAAGTGGAATGTTCTGATAAAGTATTCCAATATTTGATAACCCGATGAACAATGGACTGTTTCAACACATATTTTATTAGCACTATATTCCTATCCAAGCAGCATAGAGTTGGCTGATTGGTGAAAAAGTGGACAGTCTTAGTGACCACAGTGACTGGTCCTATAATGGACATGCATGATCAATTCTAATGAGGAAGTGTCCAGTGGGAGAGAAGAAATAATCAAATCATAGGCATGAAACAAATGATTCATGTCATGAAAAACCATCCTCTTAAAAATGACCATTGAGATTGAAAGTCCAGATAGCCCTACCTTAAAAGTGAATTCTCACAGATCTGATTTGAAAACTACAGAGCCCTGTTGTTGATGCACAGAGCTTGTGAGACGAAAGAAAAGAAAATTACTCTTAATATAGATTGCATGTGGGATTGGAATCTACTCGTAGAGGAGAAGTTGAGTTGAGTGCCTGTCTTCCCCCTGGGCTCAAATGTGGGCTGTTTTGATAAACTTTGGGTCATTCTGCTTTGAGCAAAATATCTCAGATATCATTTGCTTGTCTGTGTTTTCTTTCGTGGCTGAAAATTGATGCTAATTTTTCATTAATGTTTGGATACTTGACTTTGATGAAATTGCAGTTGAATTGATAAGGTCTTCTTTTTCAAAAAAACATTTTTTAGAGTGGAACCATAACACAGATGTGCTCTGTCAAAATTACAGAAATTTTGTATTTTATATATCTCTGTGCTTTGACCTAGAGACTGTAGGGTGCCCAATTTTAAGCATGGAGTCCATTGTTGCATAGGAACCCGTGCATTTGGTTTGATCAGCTAAGTGGGTTTTATGCAAACTAGAGTCCAGGTCTGGCGTGTTGTTTTTACCTTTTTTCTTTGTCTACGACCATCTCATGTTTGGTCAAAAAGTTTGATTACACTTTGCTATCTTGTTCCCTGCTCTAGTATCATGGTTGATTGTATCATGATAAATAAATGACTTACAGAATTACAGTGATTTGGACTTTGAGTCATATTAGCTCAGATTTTTGATGGTGGGCAGTTTTTAAGTTTTTCATCTTGAGGGTTAATATTGCACTTGGCCAGACTGACCCACCCTTTCTAATTGGCTAATGTGTGATTTATGGTTATTAGATGATGTGAAGGAATGTAAGCCAGGGGGAATCAATTTCACTGTTAGATCTGGCTCTCAGAGAAGAAAGAAATCCATTAAGCAGGTGTAAAAAGTCTTCTAAATTGAATAAAAAACATGACTCAAATCTAGAATGAACTGGGCAGGCGCCGTCCTTCCAGTGAGTCTTATTTACCAGTTGATTACACTAAAGACGTGCAACCATTCCTTGCACTGTATAGCCGAATTGTCAGAGCGTAAGAAGCCATAATTACAATCTTACTACTTTCTCGTGTAAGCTGACGGGGTACATGTGATCTCTGGAAATGATAGCAAATTTTTCTGAGCTGCTTTCAGAATGTGCTTTGAAGCATATTGGATCATACACTTCAGTTTGAAAAAATCGTCTCTATCAAGAGACTTGTTTCTTTTAATTGGGGAAACCCGAGCACGAAGGTGAGGGCAGAAAACAGTGGAAATTTTATAGGTTCTTTATCAAAGACTTGAAGAATCATTCACCCGTGATCACCCTTATTTTTTTAGTTAAGACTGTGGGATGTCTGCTGGACCCACACCAGCTTGCTGTAATTTAAAGGCTATTTTTTGCTCCGAGTGGATGCCTCATGATTCACTTTTCTCTGTCAAATCTGAGCTGAATCTGCCTGAGTAAGATAGGACAGGAATTTTAACACCTTTTATATTGATTCAGTTTTTTTAGCAGAGTTCTTTAATATTCTGTTCAAACTAAAATGGGAATATAAAAACTGTCTATATTTATCAGACCCTCTTTTATGGCATACTCAGATTTTCTTTCTAGTGTGATACAGAAATGAAAAATGAAGCATTTTACTTCAATTTTTATGGCTGTTTCATCAGTGCTAGATACTGAAATCAACTCTGTAGTTGTTGCTGCTGGTAGACCAGGCTTCTTGTTAAAACAGATGTATTTGATAGTTTGATCAGACAGACAGATTTTCTGGCTTATGTCAGGAGGGCAGTTTAACTTTGAAACAATTCTTTAAGAAAAAACATTTTTTGGAACATTCAGAGCATGTATCAAATAGTTTTATGAAGTATTGATAATGAAAATCTTCAACTTTAGTGACCAATATTTAGATAATGTTTTTATCCCAACAAATAATTTTTGTTTATGTATTTATGTTATTTACTTATTATTATGGTTATATTTTTGGTAAACCTCACCAGCACCAGTATTGAGAAGACCAGTACTATTTAAAAATCTTTTATCAGTGCAATACTGAAAATCCAAGGAGACTGGTACTGTGGATCTCCTGTTTATGAAAACTCTATAGGGACATCAGTATGGAAAATTGCTAATTAAATTTACTCAATCTTATATGAATTGCAGCCGTGTTGATTAAGTTGCATTGTATAGTCCCAGGTGTACATAGAAATGCACACCATGTCCCACAGGTGAGAAAGTTGGTGCTAAGTGTATAATTGCACCATCCTACATTTTTTCAATGCACTGCTTAAAGAGGTGTATAACCTGTGGTATTGTTGGAGGTCCAAAAGAAAATGAGATAAAATCTTAAATATGATGCAGTGCAGGGTCACTCAGTTCTGTCATGATGAGAATGTTGTTTCCGTTTGGACACAGTTTATAATATTCAACAAGACTGTTCTGCCTGATCGACCTGTCCATTCATAGGGGTCGATGATCATAGCAGTACGACAGGGCGGCGTCCTTTGAAACCGACAGAGAGTGAATGGGTATAAATCCCTATACAAAGTCTATAGACTGCTGCATTTGTGTTGTGCCTAGCAATGGAGCTGAATACCCCTCTGCCCATGCAGAAAATTTGAGAACATGAGGGCAGGAGGTGGTTACCGCTTAATCATGTGGTTAATTGTTCTCCCTTAGTACTGTGCTCAGATTAGACCCCTCCACTGTGTCATTTTGCTTCATGCTGAATGTCCAAGGACAGGTGTTTTCGTTGTGTTGAGAGAAAGAAAGCACCTTTACCTTAGTTTCTGTATGTTTTGTTATAACAACAGGGGTGGAAATACTGAATGTGGACTGTTTATAAATACTGATTGAAATTCTTGATAAGTTTGTCATACAAATTGGCATGAAAGAAGTATGGTTTCTTGCCTAAATTCTTTTTAATTGCTCTTTTTAAAACATCAAAGGCAAGTTTGATCTACCTGGCTGTTGTTTGAAATGAAAGTAAAAATTCCACAAATTCATAAAGTTTCCCCGGTATTGTACATTATTTAGTTGCCTTCAAGAGTAAAGAAAACAAGACTTTGAATAAAATTTTTGAAATAAACAGACATGTAAATAAACAGTTTCTTCTGTGGATGGTTGGTACCGACATGAAATGGCAGGCGCAAACAAGTGGCAATCAAGGCGACAATTAGTTTTAACATATGTTTGGTTTATGGAAAGATTTTTTCATAGTAATTTTAACCTGTCTTGAGATGTTCTCTAAGTTTCTTATACTTGTTGTTGTTTTTTTTAAAGAAATGTCTTAAAAAGGTATATATTTTTGCACTTAGATTTTAAACTTTCTGTAGCACATCAAAATTAGAATGACAAATATTTTCTGTTATGAAGTGTAGGTGAAACACAGCAGTCGGAGGGAAATAGCTACTTAAGATCAACTAATAAGTTTGACTAAGAAATTTTGAATGTCCAGCTATGAGATTTCTTAACAAATATTAGATATATCTCCCAGGCTGTGCTTACAAATATTAGTCCCCATCTCCCCCAAGAAGATCTGCCTGTTTTAGTGGAGAGAGAATTAGCTGTAGACTGTGACAGCATCTTCAGACAGGCACACACTTGGCCTCCTGCATTAAGGTATTTGTTCAAGATAATTTGGATGACTTTGTCAAAACGTGAAATAACTCCATCTAGCCCGATTAACATGTTCCTAAGTAAATAACCATATCTACTGTGATGAGTTTACGCAGCAGATTTATTTTCATGTAAGTCGTGTTCATTGGTTGGGATTGTTTGTGAATTGAATTTTTTTAATGCTGGCAGTAAAACAATCCTATGCATGTTTGGAATGGGTGCATGGAAAACATTGTTAACGGAGGTCAATTTTTGGAGTTGGAAAGAGAGTTTCAATAGGACCCATTATTCTTCAAAGTTCAAGTGATGTAAGATAAGTGGGCACTTCAGGTGGTGTGTTAAAAGGGTGGAAGATATCTTGAGGTATACAACTGAGGGGGAAGATAAAGATTGATCCCGTCCATCTTGATGTGTAGTGTGCCTTATCTTTATCAACAGGCCTAAACACACAACACACAGAATTTAATATATCCCTAATAAAATGCAGTGATAAAACTGTTTGTGTGGAGACCCCTTTCTTTTCTTCCAAGAGAAATCATTCACTTTACCCCTATCTGTCTGTCTGATGTTCTCCCTCATTAAGATAGTGTATGATAACACCTGAAGTGTGACTTGTCATTTAGCTGTGAGACATGAGATATCACCCTGGGGATCAGAACTTGAGATCAACTAAACATCTGAAAGGAGAGAAATTTTAATGATTATGGTTTCTTCTGTAATTTATCTCCTGAATTATCATCAGAGCAGTTGTGATCATGTCTCAGGCATAACAATGCCTCTCCAACCTATTGTATGGGAGGACTTGGGGTTCTTCTCTTGCCTGTCAGATAACATCAGCCTCAGCCTGTCTAGCTCTTATTAAACCTATGAAAAGAAACCTCGAGTCTGGTGCATTAGGGTGGAAAGTAGGGAGATACAGGTTCCCTATTAAACCAATATTTTGACGAGATGTGAAAGGTCTGCACTATTATCAACCTGGTACTGATGGCTGTAGATTAGCTGATAGGGCTGAGAAGAAAGGGGGTCTAAGTTTACACATCTTTAGTATCATTTGTCTCCCCTTTTTTGAGATGGTCATTTTAAGCTGTGGCACCTGAGAAAAGAAAATATCTGATATCAGTTCCTTTTGCTGTAAAACTTTTCAGACAGTATGTCATTTCCATAGGATAACATAGATCTGTTGTGAGACAATTGCATAATTATTTTGTCCTAGTAGAAAATATTCCATATCATGTTATACCTCAAAGAATGTGATAGACGGGCCCAGACAAGATAAAAATACCTCTTATCCATTTTACTGGGGGCTTAACATATCCTAAACAGGGCTTGTAAATTATTTGAAATTTCTAGTTAGTTTCATTCTGTCTTTCATCAAAAGGCTACCCTCTGCAGACTGGACAACTTGAGAACCGAGTTTTTTTAAACTCCATTAATTTCTGCAAAAAAAAAAAAAAAAAAAAAAAAAAAAATCACCAGTATTAGTCTTGCATTGAAGTTGTTCTTTATTGTGTTATGTCTCTATCAGCAGTAAAATACTGGGGAATTGACACAACATGTTGTGCTGTCATATCTGCTTGAGAGAGCATCCATCCTGAAACTGGTGTTCTGCTTGGAAAATCCATGATCCAAATCTGACAAATTCGTGATGGGCTTGAGACAGCTTCTTCCTCTTCTACACAAAAATCTTCACCTGTTGTGATGCATAATTTACAGTATGTATGAAGCTGTCATGCAATCTGTGTAGGAAAGAAAAATAATGTGCAGTTTAATGGTTTGGTTGAAAAAATCCATATAATGGTTCTGGTATCTGGAACTGGATGAAACAGGGTAATAAAGTCCCATTTCAATTTGACACAGATGATAAACTTATACATACATAATGTTAAACAATAGACAGAGAGCATTTTTATGTATCATTAGATAGTCATTATACCTCAATGATAGCATCATCATGTCGGTTTTGTACAGTTTAACTATCTTTCATCCAATGAATGTCAGTGATGTCTCCATTAGATTAGAAGAATCTTTGCAAAATCTCTCTATGAAAGAATATATTGGAATTTTCTGTAAGTTTTTGGAACACATATGCCCTTGTCAAGGAAAACACATTAAAACCCATCACAAATTTTTTGGATGAGTCAGGATTAAATTAGTACCCTTTTTATCAGTCTTGATCTTTGCCTGCTCTTATGCTTACCCACCCTTTTAATCCATCCTTCCTGTTAGGGGACATCTTAGAGCTTAACTTAAGGAGAAGATAGGTGCCATTGGCACTCTTAAAACTATAAAGCCTGGTTCAAGATATATTTTACTGCAGTTACATGGCGAGTGACAGTGAAGTGCTCTCCTGCTGAGAGGGATAACTTATGAGAATTTCATGAGGTTGACAAACATAACTCCAGTGCCATTTCCCATATTCCACCCAAAGAATATTTGTTTCAGTTTCATTAAGTCACTTTTATTGCATGCAGAATTGGGGATGTGTAGGGCATTATAACCAGACAGGTATTTGCCAATCATGCCATAACTTCATTGCCACTCACTGACAGTTAGGGCAAATTATGTCGGGAGTTATAATCAGAATAGGTTAACAGCCCATCATTTATAAGTTCTTTTCCTTGACAGTAGGGAAATGTTCATCTTATCTGTAAGCATGGCCCATGTTCTTGTGTTTGTAAACCCTAAAGATAAGCCCCACCGTGCTCTGAATGTTTCTGTGACCATGGCCATGGAACAAGAAATTTAAGAAAATATCACAGATGGTCTGGAAGGTTGGGTACAAGAGCACTGGCTGGACATTGAGTGACCATAACTTGACATTGGCATTTATACTCCAGAATAATTATTTTTCCTATCTTTGACCATATGCCCCCAAATAATGATTAATATTAGTATAAACTGATATTTTCTTTTGAATAATGTTATCTTTAGTATGCAGTTGCTGTTGTCACTTAGACTATGCCTGGTTTGATCAATTGATTTTATTGATTTGGATGCTTGATGTGTGAAATTAAAAATCATTTGAGGATTTGACTTTTAACCTGCAGTTTTATTGCATGGATCATAAAAAGAGAAGACTTCTGCCTTATCTCTTAGTGTGGGGCTCATGTACTTTATTTGCCATGTGTCATTTTGAGACAATACAATATAGTATGTACATTTTGTTGATTGAGCGGGAAAGACCAATAACTGATAGCTGACTGTGTCAATAATTTGTCTCTCAATTTATAACCACTGAATTTATTACTGCAATAAACTGGCAGGAGAGCTGGACTATATAAGCACTTCATCTTGTGAAGTGAGCTGGTGGTTCTAACCTTCTTGTTACATAATAATCATATTATCATGCACATCTATAAATGTGTATCTGTTGATGACTTGGTATATACCTGTTGATTGGTGCCATAAAGGGACACGGGGTCCCCAGGTGGTTTAAAGCAGATGTCACATCTCACAAATGTACATAACCTTCTTGTGTTACAATACTGTAGGTCCGAGTAGTGAGAGTGAGCTTACGCCTTGAGGGGCATAACAATCTCCCCTCCTACCATTGTGTGTTACACAGTCAAATTGCTGCTTGGAAAGTATTTGTGAGAAATAATATGATCACAAGCATACCCTTCCATTGTACTAATTATCTATCAGTCGGCCATTATCACTCATTGGTACATTTTGCAAGGTGTGTGACCTGGACATGGTGCCTAATACCTATTGTGTATATAGGATTATTTCATGCACACAGTTTAATGGTTTATTAATGAAAAAGAGGAAGGAAGAGCCTGTTCGTGCTATCTCGTGTATACAGGTGACATCTGGTGTGAGAACTACACATTCAGACTTGTACCACTGTTAAGAGATTTCTGAGTACGATATACAGTAAAGAAATAATAGTAATAGTTTTGTCCAAGAACTGTGAGGATGAATAAAGGTGTATAACTGATCTTAGCCACTTGTATTTCTTCTCCCACTGCGCTTGGCTTTCCCTGGCCTGCACAAATTGCCTGGGGTTGATAGGAAGAGTTCAGACACAATTAAAAGGTAGACTATAGCAGGCCAGTTGGGCTCAGTAGGGGGACTCAGCAGGCTTTTATTCCTCCTCAGCTCCAGTTCCTGTTTAATTCCACCAAATATTCAAGTCAAGCCCTGACCAGAGGACCCAATTACTATATTTTGCCAATCACTCTTTATATGTACCATTGATTTTCTGTGACATAATGAAAACAGAAATCTTTGATACTCTGGCATTCACCTGTCTGCCATGTCTAATGAATTCTTCCTGGCAGCAGTTATTTTCTTTTAAAGAATTGGTATTTTGCTGTAACAAATATAGAGGAGTGAAGATCCCGTCTTCCCTTTTTGGCCTTGTGTCTTGATCTGTTTTGACAGTGAAAGAGGGTTACCATTTCAAAACAACTGGAATTCATTTGTATCACCTTAGACATATTTCTATAGCAGCAAGGAAGAATGTGAGTAATAACACAGACATAGCACAAATAAGGTTTGGTAGGAGGAGCAGAAATATCTTTCTAAATGCATCTTTTTTGACAAATCCGTGTTTTTGCAGGTTGATTCTTCTTGTGTGTTCCCGGTATATATAACCAGATGTTTTTAAAGCAGCTCTTTTTGGAACCCATTACTGAAAATATATGCTTGCCTTTTGCTCAAAAATTAACATAAATCTTGGAGTGGTAGGGGCTTGCTTCTTTGGAGTTTGCCATCATAAAGTGCTGAGGTGATGAAAGAAGTGAAATATGGCCATTAAGAAATGGTACAGGTGACTGTTATGAATTACTATTGTAAAACACTAAAACTTTGACTGAGGAAGTTACAGCAGTACTTTATGTACTTTAAATCTAGTCCAAAAAGGGGTTCAAGGGTGATTGGTCAAGTTGGAAATTATAGATGAGGAAGACGGTCATTGATCAGGGGGTAAAAGAGAGGAAGTAACAATTTGTTCTTGTACAAGGTTGATCATATCAGTCCATCTTATTTTGGTTAAAGTGAGAACAAAAATAAACAAATACAATCTGTTTTGAAAACAAATGACTGAGAATGAAAGTCAAGTCAAAGAGGAGTATCAAAATTTACAAGCAGTTTTGTCTTTTGTGGTTCTGGTCGGCCTATCCTGGTCAGTTTGATTTCCTGTTGGCCAGTTTCATGGCACCTGAATCCTGTCAGCTCATTAATATATCCAGCCTACCACATACAACTATTAATGAATTCATTAGCAGTGGGGAGGACACACAGATTGCAATTAAAAAACCATCACTGTCAGTGCTCTGTGCTAAATTGTTTTTGCATTCCTGCAAATCAGATGTAGCTTCTTCAATTGTCTCACAGGAAATGCTGACTAGATACTGAAAAAAGTTTGGGGCAATTAAGCCCGAATGTATAGTTAATGGCATCTGATTATTAAATGGGAACCTAGAAGTTTTAGTTTAATTTCAGTGGAATGTGACATTTTAATGTTTTTGTAACCAGTGGCAAGTAGTATTACTTGAAATAGATGCTATTGGTAGAAGATTGAAATATTTAATGGCCACCCAATGATGGCAAAGTATTGTTGGGCTATAAAGGGGTCAAACCATAATCATGCCTCAATGTTAGACTATAGTTGTGCCAATTACTATCACCATCATAAACTGTTCATCTTATTTGCTGGACCTTTTGTTCGGGCAGCCATGTTTGTTGTACCTGTGTTTTGATATTTGAAAGATTCTGTCACTGATACCTGTTGCCAGTGTTTTTAAATCACTTGATCTGAGTCATAAATCTGAAGTTGGAGTAATTCAGCCACCTTTTTTGTCACTGCTCCATTGCCCATCTTTTGTTGGAGGAGATGGCTTTCCATGCATAGCCCTGACCGTATTGTTTGAGTGACAATGTATAGGGCACAACGGGAAATGAATGTGCCGCCATAGCTTTGATTCCTTGATCAGGTTGCGGCTTGTTTTTGAAAGCATGTGATTGTGGATGTTATGGTTTGACAAGATTATTAAAATGACAGGAGTAGTGTTACAGGGAGTGTGAGCATTATCCTCCTTGTGCTGGCACATCTGAACAGGGCAGGTGAAAACGAGGGCCAACTTTCATTAAACATAGTGTAATTTGAGGTTTGGGATTGATATTTTCTCATTAGGGTCTCTGCAGGGTTTTTTTATTCACCGGGGAAGATGAGCATGTCGTGTCATGATTTCATCAAAAAGGCCTCAGTTCTTTCATTGCTGTTTTTTACACTGAAGGTGATAGCAACATAAGACATAGCAGAAGTCTACTAGGTTAATTCATCAGCAGATTTCTCTGCTTGACAGCTCTGACAGGACAGGTTCTACACATGTTAAAAGTCTGGATACAACACAATGAACCAAAGTTCTTTTCTCTGTTGAAACAGTGGCTGTAGTAGAAGATACTGTTGTAGAAAATGAAACTGGAACTACTGTCAGTATTCTTACAATGATTATGCTCAAAAATCTTTATTGCAAGTATAGGTTTCCAATTTTCACCAAGCTGTTACTGTACTGCCAGCGTGGGCCTGTGTTTTACCTAAGTTTTGAGAATGTACACATTATACTCAGGGGTGGAGCTAATGTGTAAAGAAAATATACTCCAAAAGGTCCGATTACTCTTCCACCCTCCATACCGGTCAGTTCCTGGCCAGTACATGTGTTTTGTCTAGCCCCATGTGTCTTTAGTTCAGGTTGGTTAATGGCTGCAGCTGAAGCGCATCCTGATTGGCAGCAATAACTGGTCAAATAAACAGCGTGGATTAATTGGGAGAGATTTGGTGATGCTGATGATGGTTAACTTTGATCAAAAGGGGTTCAGAACCAGGTGAGAGAGTCTGCTGGGAATTCTGCAGGTAGATCTCTGAATTGGGTCTACTTAACACTTGTCAATGTATGCAAAACTTTTAGATTGTTCGAGGTGTTGTGGGTCTGATCAGATGATTGACTGGTTCAGGCCTCTGTTTTGCCCTGTGGATATATATACTGCTTTAAAAGAGCATAATGTCTTCCTGTTGGCTATTAGGACTTTGCAGTCATAATTGGAAACCAAATTGATTGGGTTGAATATAGAAAAGAGGAGGAAAGAAAAGCGTTATTCTAAATACAGATTTGTTGAAAAAAATTTATTTTACTTCAAGGATCATACCCATAGCTTACCATTAATAAATTAATACCCTTACTCTTATTACAATACAGAATTGCACTACCCCGCCCAAGCACTATTGACTTGTACATAACTACAAGTTAATCCCTTGCCTAGTCTCCTAATTCCCTTGTAAGATACTTTAACCATTTTATCGTCCTTTCATCTTTTTCCTCCAGTCATATCAAAAGAAATCAATTACCAGGTATGTGTTAAACCATTATGGCTCGGTTATGGACAAGCATTTAAACTTTTAATCCCTCCTTGAAGCAGGACATAATGATTGAGGGGCGGCCATTGACCACCACATGGTTTGTTTTAAGTTTGGATGTTGTAGTGAAACAAAAAGGACCAGCCCTACAGTTCAATATTTGATGGTTTCGGTGAAAGTCTTTGTAGTGGCAACACAAAGTCACTGAGCAGACACATGTAATCCCTTCAGACATCAGTCTTTTGTTTGTCTTCATATTAAGCTCTGTGGTGTTAATGGTTATTAAACATGTACAAATTTTATACTCTTAACAACAAAATAGCAACTGCATTCCATGTATATTGGGAATTTCAGAATATCTGTCCAAGAGAACATAGTGTCAGTGGTTGAGACATTAATAAGGAAAAAATTACAATTCTTTCATTCTCATTAATAAGGGTTTATCTAGGATTGCACTTTCTTTGATAAATACTTTTCCTTGCTAAGCAAACCAATCATGAATACATTACAAAGTAAGTCACATGTTTGCTCAACAGCTGTCGAAGTTAACTACAAAAATGTTTTGTTTGAAAGCCTGTCTTTGTTTAAATTTTGGTTTTGTTAGATATCCATAACAACAAATCCAACCTAAGCTGTACTCTTGTTAATGCTTGTTGGTGAACAATTCTCACACTTAGTTCTTCTGTCTGTCGTGAAGTCAGGTTTGAAATTTCAACAACTCTTGTGTCAATCCATTTCCTTTTCACAGAGGCAGGTGGAAGTAGCTGCTAAATTCATAGGCTTAGATTTTGTTACTGTTCACGTTGGGTACACAATTCAAGAACCCCATTGGAACTGTGCAAGGGGACACAATACAACTGCAGCAGCAAAATGTTTGTTTTCTTGTGTAAATAGCTTATACAGTTGGAGTGTTTTTTAAAGTTTCTACCCTTGGCCTCTAAGGACATGGGCCTTTGTGTTTTACCTTCAACCTCCTGAAGTGATCGGATCCGTTGGACTGAAAAGCAGCCCATGCTTATCCATTGAAGCTATAAGCTTAGGTGCTTTTTCAATGAACCCCCCATTGTTTGTGAACAATTTTTGGCTTATGCACTTCTTTGACTTAAGTTTGTGCACAACAAGGTGAATATTGTTGGAAGCCCTGTCGTCTTTGTTTGCTCTGGGACAGGACTTTAGAATTGTCAGTCTGTTCAGGGATTTAAAAGATAGTGTGTCCCGTTTAAGTTAAATTCTCATTAATAAACTTGTCTGTGACAGGCGCGACATGTTGGCAGGAGTTAACTTATTTCTGAGAGGGCAGGTAGCCATTTTCTTGATCTAGAAGGTGGGGTGACACCTATTTTAACCAGGTGTGTTGTGGAATTGGTAATATTAGCATTGCCTCACTAGATTTGTTTAGCAGCTCTCTGTCTGTGGGAGATCTAGTTGGTTGGCGACAAAGAAATGACACAGGGTGCAATGTTTTCTCACATTTAAGGCTCACACTGAATTTTGTATGCATGATTTTCTTTTCAGTTTTGTTCAGATAAGTGTATATTCGATTGTCTTTTGCACAAGTTTCATGAAAAAAGTTTTTTTCCATCTCAGTGTGGGTCTCTGTAGCTAGCAATCTATGTGATTGATGACAGAATTAATTATGTTAACAAGATGTCTTTTCATTCTCTGGCAAAAAAATTTAACCAAAATTTCAGTGACAAATTACGGTCATGCAGGGCTGTTGGAGAATACTTATTTTCTTTGACTTCACAGTTTTGCAACACGTTTTCTCTCCATGCAAGATTTCAGCACATTGCCTGTTTCCTCATAACATTATATCTCAGCAACTGGTGTACAGTATAGAGTATCTGCCAACAGCTGCAAAAATCAGAGGAAAGTCACAAAACCCAGTAGACATACTTGACTGAATATAACAACACCTTTCAGCAGTCAGGTGTAGGATTGGAGCAGGTCTAGCACACTTGCCTCTAGCCATATTACTGACTCTTAAAAAAAGTGGAAGTAGTACTGTTGTTAATTTTTTTCTCTGCTACAATTATAAATAAACATCTTCTAGACAGATGTTTTGATCTTGAATTAAGGGAGACATGACTTTTTAATTTTTTACTAAGTCAGAATATATGTAAGCAGTAATGGTCTCATATCTTTGGCATGTCTTTGGTATTACAAGAATTGTAAGTGTTAAAATGGCTTTTGATTGACTTTTTTCCTTCTGTGTAGTATCAGGAATGACATGAGTGTGGAATTTATTTAGTCAAGGGACTGAGATTAGAAATTACACAAAGTCGTCTGTGTGTGAAGCAGCAGATGTAACCTGTCAGATTCAGCTTGTTCTTTGTGTGTCTAGACATTCCATCCAACTTGACCTCTAGTTTGATTGAAAACTGGAGCTCATCTTACTGTATTTCTCTTCTCAAGTACTTTCCGCTTGGATCACAGCTACCATGCCAATGGTCACAAATACATACACAAGCTGTATTTATAAACAATACCCCAGTACAAAACTCTGTCATGCTCTGTAACCTTAAAACACTGAAAACTCACTCAAAGATACAGCCAATTAAGTTTTTACATGCATATCATCATAGTGTGCCGCTTGTTAGAAAAGAGACATTTATGGGCTTGACTTTAAGTTTAGACTTGCATTAATTAATTAGCAGTGAACCAAGGTTTAAACCTCCTACCTCTTGGTTCCTGGTGACCTTTGGGATAGTTCTTATAACCAGAAATACTGAATTTTCAGGTTCAGTAGCTGGACAGGAATTCTCTTGCAGTGTGGAAATGTCAGACCCCAGGTTCAGCTGTCCACATATATAAAAAATATTTGGGGGAGGGGGCATGATAAAAAAGTAGCTGAGAAAAAAGCATGTATGTGATGTCTTAAAACAGCAAGGCATATTAATTTTATTGACCTAAGTGCATATGTATGTGCTGGGTTGACTGAAAAAGAGAAAAAATAGTATAAGCTTGTTGCTCATTTTAAAGAAAACTGTACACAGAATATAATTTTCCTTGGCCTTGTCTTTCTTTTTCAATATTTATTTTTCTTTTTGCAACTCAATACTTTCTTATCAAGGCATATAGTGTTTCTGTTGTTGCTAGTTTGAATCTTAAAATAACTTCACCATTACTTTGCTATAATTTGATGTAATGGATTTATTGTAAAGTAGAAGAAGGTGGCTTGGTTATCAGTGATCTGTCAGGAAAGTTGAAAGTCTGAAACTGTTACAGGAACATTTTCCATCTGGTTCACCACGGAGGAGACAATTTATTTTGTGAAACTAGTGGCCAGACAAAAACATTTGTTTTTTTTATTTGAAAGTACACCCTTTATCACAAAATGTTTTCAATTTGAGTTTAAAAGATTTATACATAATTATCAAATTGTCAGGGATTATATATTCCAGGTGAAATTATCCACTTTAAAAATTATTAACACCACGTCATCTTTATATCAATCCCACAAACTGTGCCATCATGGTTGGATGATTCTTCTAATTGCAAGAGAACTTTTTATGAGTAATGGAAAATTAATTGAAAAGTTTTGAATGAGCAGTGGGTGTTATCAGTCCTTGTTTCTTGTGTGTTGTGGTAAGTGGTTGTCTTGATAGATCATTTGCTCATCATCAAATCTATTACAACTATTGTGTGTACTGTGGTCTAACTAATTGTCCATGTGCAATGCTGCCATCTTTCCTTTCTGTTTTGTTGTCAGAAAATAATTGATTGGGCGAGTGCACAGTCATCAGTGAGCAGCCTTTCATTGAAAACCTGAACCTGCAAAATCTGATTGCTGAGTAAGAAAAGAAAAAATTGGCAGACATTAATAGCTTTGAAAGGGAGAAAAAAATCGTAATTGGCTTTGAAAATAATGACATCTAAAAACCAATGTTATTTTAGCAACTGTTCTTGCCCGATTCCTATAATGTACCACATTAATTGTGTGTATTTTCCATATTCCCTGGTGATTTATTTCTTTAACTTCACCTTCAGTCACTGATTACAAGGGAATTGAGAAGCCCTGCATTATATTTCTTCACTGGTTTATCATTTTTTGAGACAGATGAAAAATGGCCAGCAAATGGGAAAGCACTTACAGCATTTGCTAAAAATGCCAAGATTTTAAGTCTCTAAGCTATGTATTCTGGTTTTAGTCTCCCGAATCCACACATACACACACACACACACACACACACACACACGCACGCACTGAGCACTGGTTTAGGTTCCTGGTTTGAAGTTAAGAGTGTATGGTGTGGTTGCTTACATTTCTTTTTCTGTAATGAAGACGTCTTGCTTCTGGCTAGCATTTGTTCTGATGCATTCTTCTGTCATAACACTTGGAAGTTTTTAGATGCTTCTTTTATAAAGATGGTAGCTGTGGCATTCCTGCTTTCAGAAAACAGGAGAAGCATAGCAACTTAGAGATTCTCCAGAGGCAACACTTAAACAAAAAAGTTTTTTCTTGGACATTTTTTGTGCAAAGTGTATAATATTTAACATAGATATATAGATTAAAATATAAAAAACAAAATGAATACATTTATGTTTTAATATCTAGAAGAAAGTGTAAATACGTTGAAAAAAATTCACTGATGACTCCAGATAATTCAACATCTGCCAGTTTCTTTGTGTAGGGGCTCTTATTTTCAGTACCCCAGATTACTATTTATATCAAAATAATCATCTTTCGCTGGGAGTCATTGGTGGAGTATGCTGGGAGATTACACAACATATTGAACAAAATCTGCTGTCATTTTTGATACTATGGCAGGAATTATACAATAAATAGTGACCTACTACAGTGCTTTCACTTCAGATAACTGTGACTTTTTATGATAAATAATAATACTGTTAAAAGCACTAGTATTAAAAGAATTTGTGCTTGAAAATAAGGGAATGAATATGATACTGCTTTTTTAATGTAATTTTTTTCAAAGTTAAAAAGCTATTTATTCTTTGAAAATATACATAAAGTATTTCAGTTCAATACCTTAACAGAACTTGATAAATAAAGCAGTGAAGTTTTTAATGGGGCATTTCATTTCATCACTGAAAGGTTGCTTTTGCCAAATTTTGGATATCAAAGAAAAAGAACACTCACTAAGAAATGCATACACCCATATAGATTTTTCAAGCTCTATAAACACATCATTAATTTATCTAGTGTTGATAGATTTATTTATTCCAGAAATAGTTGTGGCTCTATGGGATGGTTGGTTCTTAATGATGCTTTTTTACTGACAAAGAAAATACAATTTTGGATTATAAGAAACAAATTTTCAGTTCATTTTTTCCAATTCTTTTTTGAACATTGAATAACATTTCTGAAATGTGTTCATATTGAAAGTTTTTATTTTATTTTTGAAGTGAGTAGTTTTAAAAAGAGTTTCTCCCCATCTAGCTGCTTCCATGACGCTTACATTAAGAAAAAGGGAGGGCTCCAGGACCAGAATGGGAAATTCCACACTGAGTAATGAGCACTGTGGCAGACAAATTTATTTTTCCTGACAGGCACATTTCACCATGTACATTCCCAATAACTTCAAAGAAAAAACACATTAAATGTTGATAAAGATTTTATTGTCAAGTGAGTCTCCGAAGGTGATTTAGAGAGTAATCAGTGACAACGAATATCATTCATTAGTTCACAGGGTCTCCATCTAAATAGATTTTCCCAACCTGGACTGAGTGGTCAGTCTATTTAATGTCCAATGAGTGGACATTGGTAATAGCAGGTCACAGGCAAAATAGTGTGCCTTTGCTTCTCATGCATACCAAATGGCAGGGATATCACAAGGACCTCTGTCTTAAGGAAGATCTGGACATTTTGATAGAACCTCCTAAGTTCATAGTGTCACTGTACAGGGAGCAAGGAGATCAAACAGATAACAAATGGTAGTGATTAAGAAAAGAGGAAATGAGACTGGAATTTTAGGTCTCAAATAAAATCTGACGCATAAGTTTATAGTGTTTAGCCCCTTTGTAGATGTATTATGGTGTATTGATGAATACAAAGCAGTTCAATGATTTATTCAGGTCTGTAACTTAATGTCAGAATGACTAAACTTGCCCCCTCCTCCTCCCCTTCCATCATCACTTCAGTGGAACAAGGGCTGGCATTCCAGAGAGATGAAAACTAGTTGTCTCACTTTCTTTTATATAGACTGAAGAGGCATGTGGACAAGTTTCTCCTCTTGACACACACTGTGGTGCACATACAACAGTGCTAATCACCACTGCTTACTGTACTCAATACCAGTACAGCATTGGGAGCTCCATAATGACACTGGAACAATACTCTCTCATCAAATTTCTCTCTATCCAATTCCCTCACCTGTCTATTGTCATAGGTGTGGCTACGGGATGATGGCATTATGTGAACTGAAATGTGTGTTAGATACTAGGTCATCCCAGTCATGTTTTTTTTCCCCATCTACATTAATACATACATAGACACTGGTTCTTTTGTTATCAAAGAGTTTGCTTGCTATTTCTTGAAAAATCTAGAGGCCATGTCTGGCCAATTGCATATACGTGGCATGTCTTCAGATCATTTTATCTTATCACTTCTTACACTGCTATTTAGTTCTACCTGTACCCCTCTATATCTGGTAGGACTATACTTTATTGTGCATAGTGATGTACAATGTTGTCATGTTTTATGTCTAGAGGTCAAAAGATCTTACAGACTGGTGGGTTGTTTTAAATGATGTTGTCAATTTGCTGTGACAGACAGCAGGTTGACTGATTTGGAGACATCAGCAAGTGCATTGGTGACTCCCATGCCCTAACATCACTTCACAGATAAGATTATCTGGGCTTAGATATGTTAACATGTCTTATGTGGTCGAATATAAAGTTGGTATTGTCTCCATTTTCCAAAGTAGGTGCTGTCTCTTTTAGAATGAACCTGAGAGAACTTGATAATAGAAAACTTGTTGGCTGCAAGCTCAGCAGTTAATTTTTTCAGGTAAAATTCTCTTAAAATGTTATCTTAAAAGGAACCAAATGCTTTCAACTGGTAAAAATATTATTTTAAAAGCAAGACATCCACTTAAATTGGGGCAGACTGATGGAAATGTCTGCAAATCGGTGAACCATAGAAACATGCCAGGACCCAAAAGTACAGCATAGATTTTTACATAGACCAATACAGCTTATATATCAGCCAGCTCCTTTTCTATCATCACTACTTTTTTGGCTGCTTTCAAGGAAGAAAAAATACTTGCTGAGCAGTGTAAAATGTGCTGTGAAGCTGAGGTTATAATTTTGTTGGCTTTTACCACTTTGTGGGTTAAATTGAAGAGAACAGGATCTTGCTGCTTTGCTGCCTCACACCTTGCTGTGTTGTCACCAAGCTTCCTTGAGCATAGCAGCTCTCTGGGCCTGAACCTATCAAAGCTGAGGGAGTTTGGCACCTTGGGAGAAAGGCTTAGTGTTGTGGAACAATAATTCTGTCTTGAACACATTTACAGACTGCTGTGTTTGGAACTTTATATTTCTGGATAGTTTCTAAATGAATTGTATATACATCAAATTCCATTGTTGTTAACTAAATGGAATTGAAAGCTGTCATATGTTATATTCAGACACATATCAGTCATAAACAACATGGTTATTAACAGATAGAATTTTCTGTCACTCTCAAAAACATAAGGAGTAAATAAATTCCAGGCTGAGAGGTCGACCATATGTTACAGACCTCATTAAAATAAATGACTTTAGGTTCTGTAATCAGTGATCATTAGACCCTGCTGTCTTGTAATTGCAACCTCTCAGATGCATCTTTGTGGACAGAATATGATTACAGTCATCATGGTACTGGTAATTGTGTTATCTAAGTTGATAATAGCCAGTGCCATGGTATTTTCAAGCCCCATAAATTTCACTTATCAATTCTGGCCAAAGGGATAAGGTACAGATTTGCTTCAAGGAGTTTTATGGTTAACCACTTAGGATATTTTAGGTGGTAAAGTGATCTGAATATTAATTGATTAAAAACAGAAGGTTTATTATTCCCATCACATATGCATATGGTTTGGTATGTAGTGTCTTTAATGTAGAAGGCGTCAATACTGGAGTGAGTTTGGTTGGAATGAGGCTGCTTATATATAACATGGTCAACTTTTAGATGATTTAAATATTGAAAGATACAAAAATACATTGAAATTGGGATTTGAGAAGGGGAAGGAGGAATGATATTCTTCAAGTTGGTCACTTAGAACATTTGACTCATCTTCCCAAGACTATTATAATAGGTTTATTAGATTTGGTAGATAACAAGGAAATTACAAAGGCCAGCACAGTAATGTTTCCACCTCAGATATTTTACCAGTGCAAAACTTATATTCTTTCATTTTCACTGAAATTTTAACATAAAACGATTCAGTGTATTTTACATGCTGCTGTATATGAAGAATGTCTTATTACTTTGAAAGCGTATGACAACAATTGGAACAAAATGTTCATATAGCTCCCACCAATTTTGCATACAAGAAAGAAATATATGCCAGATTTGATTAATTTTTACAATTAATTCAAGAAGAAATATTTGCTTATTTAAATGAGCAGTTTTAACTTTTTCAAATGGGTTGGCTATGCAGAGAAGTGTAAAGGGCGAAGTTTTGAGAAGGTCATCCCTAGATCCATTGTCCCCCACACGCAGCAGCTAGTTGTAAGACTCTTTAGACAGGTCAGCAGGGTTACATGTATGAGATCAGGGGCTGGGGATCAAACAGTCAAATAGTATTAACTTCAGCTTTGACTGCTTGTTTTTGCATGGAGTGCTAAAAAATCCTGCAACATTGGGCCCATTTCTTGTGGTTAGATAGTGAAAGGCAACTAGGTATGTTATCCAATTTTCGGCAGAACATTCTGCTCCCTTGTGAGACTATTGGTTAAACTTTCTCTGGGTTTTTTTTTTTGCAAAAGATGGTGGAAGGTGTCAGAAAGGTGGTTGTCCAGGGTCAATACAAATCCTTTGTGGAACATGGCTTACAGAAACAGTGTTTCTATCCTGTTTGGGCAAATTACTGACCACAAATACAGATTGTTTGTCCTCCATGTTGAATTCAAAGCTGGATCCATTCAACCGGTTTGTTTGAGAGGTCATAGGGTACATGACCAAGAAAATAGAATAATACTTGGTCTCTGTAATGATTTGAAATTTGAAGCTGCATCACCTGTATGGGTTTTTGTTGCAGCTTGAATGCATTTCACATAACAGTAACTTTTGCCTGTGGCCAATTTAGATACACGAGCCCCTCGCCAAATTTGAAAGCTCAAACTGGGAGATATTGTCCTAAATCCAGATGTCTACAGTTTGAATATATTTAGATAAACAAGTTGGCCTTTAGTTTTGTAGAATGGACATTCTGTCTCCTGCTCTTATATTTCTTCAGCCCACCACTAAAAGTGTCCAGTTAGACATGGACACTGGGCAGCCGAATGGTTGTCTTTGGACAGTTTCCATAGCTATAGGCCAAAATGTGTTAACATTAAAATATTAAACTGGTCATTGAAGAGGCGAATTATGAATAGCTAGATAGCATGCAGCATATCAGGCACTTATAATGCACATAAGTATAGGCCTTATTCTTTAACTGAAGAATAAATGGGTGTCTTTAGCAAAATAGCCGGAAGGAAAAGATTGAACTGATAGCCTGACTGTTATGCTAGGTAGGCGCTTGTACCCAGAAAAGTTGTGAGACATTTTTCTCTTATGCAATGATCAGTTTTGATAATATCTTAGTGATATTGATGAAAGGTTTAATGGTTGAATGTGATATTCTCTCACCAGAAAAAGTTCTCTACTCCCTCTTATAAAGAATCCAAGGGGTTTCCTTTACTGCTTCCTTTTCGGTGTTATTTAGGATGGCAATAAGTAGTGTTCAAGACAATGGCATTACAATTGCATTTCCTGTAATTTTTGTAACCACAATTGCTTAATTAAGTCTAAATATTGGGTTATGGATTCTACATTATGGTAAAATAAAAGCCAATAAAACTGACATAAAGGCTGAACTGTTAGTGCTGACACCTATTGACAGAATTTGGCTTCACTCAAAAATTATGCTAATCAGTATTTAAATGAATTAGTGATAGAAATCTGAAAAACTGATATTTGTTGTTTTTTTCTCTTTATCAAATGATATTATAAATGCAGTGTGCTGCTAACAAGTGAACATTATAATGCATATATGTTGTTTATTGAATTGTTCCCTTTGTTCATTGTTCTCTTCAATATAAACTTTCGTGACTGTGCATGTACTATTATGTACTTTTATAAACTATCATATTAAGCTTTTGAATAAGGATGTTCATACAAGTACAAATATAGTTGGCTGGGTCAATTAAAAGAGTTATGTAAAACGTCACTGCTTTTGATGAAATTATATCTGGATCATTTTTCTCTTTGCAGATTCCAGACTAGTAACAATGATCATGTGATAGAAGTAAGGATCAATGATGTAGTGGACTTTCATTGCCCTAAATACACTTCCACCATTACAGATCCAAATGATGCATATTATGTGATTTATCAAGTAAGTCAACTTTTTATAGCTTTTACTTTTGATGTATGTTGTCCCTACTTTTAAAGAATTTTTAAAACTCTTTATTTTTTCTAAATCAGTCATGATTTAGGTTTGAGACAACTGGTTTAAAAGAATTCAAGTGAAAGTAGATTCCATATTTTATAAATGAAATATATCTAATAATCATGCAAAGTGCCCATAATGCAGTTGCTTTTTGTATCATATCCTATAAAAGATTTTAGCCTTTCTGAGTTCAAATGAAATTGCAGTTATTTTGAAGAAAGTGATGGATGTGTGTTATTTTACAGGTCTGTTGAATAAATCCATCAAATTATTGTAAAACTCTAGAAATGCAAAAGTAACAGATTTGCAATTTAGTGGATAAAAAGATGAACACTTACTTCTAAATAACTTCATTTCAGAAGAGAACATGATTGATGTATGTCTGCTTAAACTCAGTGGCATTGTAATTTAAGTACAGTGTTAATGAATTATGTACAGTTACTCTCAGTGGGATGGCAATCAATTGCAAATCACAGAGCAAGAATTAATAATATATTAAGTAGCAATCAGTGGGTGATAATATGAAAACAGTGCTGTTGGATTACTATGAGCAAGTTGGTTTCTTTTATTATATAATTCGGCCCCCACCTGGTGAATGGTTTCCTTATTGTGGTTTCCAATTGAAAGAAAGGAACACAATGCACTGATGGGGTTGTGTCATGGCACTCATAGCTCTGCCTGCTCTAAGCAGAGGCAGGCTGATCTTATCAGCATGGGAAGGAACAGAGGCAAGAAATAGCCTTGCAGGAAATGCACCAAGCATGAGGAAAAGTTTTCAATAGGTGTTTAATGAGAAATACACTATGTAAGAAACACCTTTAGTAAATAAACCATTCAAAGGTAGTGTCTAATAATTTTCTTCATTTCAGCATAGCCAAACCCAGCCAATTCATTGAGCACCTGGATATAAATGTGTTCCGTTCTTATACCATGTGAATAGATGATTGATTGAAATAAAAACTGAAATAAAATGAGTAATTGAAGAAATCAGTTAATAAGAAAAGTTGGGTGGGATGGTAATGGGGAGATATAAAAGAAAGATGATATTTGTCATATATTTAGAAGGTTCTAAAATTTCAGAAGATTTTTCATGTCGAGTAATTTGAATCATCACAGATATGAATGAACCAGAAAATCTTGACTAATCACAGGCAGTATTGAACTTTTGATTTGAGATAAATATTAGCTCTACTCTCTGCCAGACCATAGAGTAAAACTTGAATGGAAATGAAACGTAGTGGATGGGACGATTTCCAGCATTATCATTGCTCCTTATTAATAGAGAGCTGATAACCAAAGGTTTTTTCTTATGTTTTCTCGCAAGTTAACAGGCTATTCTGTGGATTTCCACAGGTGACCCCCCCCCCTCACTTTGGCATGTCACACATAGCCTTTGGCCTGCTCCTTAATATACATCAGATGATAAGCCTTTAGGACTTTCATTTCCATTCCAGTTATACTTCTCTGACCAGACAAAAATTATAAAAATTTAATTGAGCACAGATAAAAGGGAGTTGGGTGATTATGGATACTTGATTGTTTTCCCTCATTATATTGCTGCTGTATATTACAGGTTTCCAGGGAGGAATATGATGGCTGTAGCTTAAATGCCAACAGAAATGCCTGGATCATCAATTGCAGTCAGCCCTATGGATCTGAATCTTTTTATTCAATCATAATGACAGCCTTTTCCCCTTTGCCTCAATCAGAATATCAGTTTGTCCCAGGGGAAACATATTATTACCTGAGTAAGTTGAAATTTTCTAGATGAAATATAAATTGTGACATGTTTTTGTTTACAGGTTTCCAAAAAAGAATATGATGAGTGTAAATTATTTGAAAATGAACCCCGCCGTATAGAAATTATCAACTGCAGCAGGCCTGCTAGGACAGATCTTTTCACACTGTTAATACTACCGCATACTGGCATCCCTGGCTCCTTAGAGTTTAACGAGGGAATGACTTATTATTATATCAGTAAGTTTGATTTACCGACCTTGACCTTGGCCTACCATGACCTTGACCTGCATGAAAAGTGCCGTACTTGTGCATGTGCTGCATGATGTGTACTGAAACAATTGGGGTTGGGCCAACTAGTGCATGATATGCTTGTTTTGCTGTTTGTTTCTCAGGAATTGGTTTTACTCTAAGTATTGCTTCTCTTTTATTCATGTAACCATTTTGTTTTGTTTTGTCATTCATTATCTAACAAAACTAAAATATATTAACTAGAAGCTAATATGTCCTTGTGGTGTAATTAATAATCAATGGTCATGAGTGTTTATATTTTATTCACTGTAAATCACCTTATTTTTGTTATTTAAATTCAGAATACATATGTTGCTTTCTGAGGATTAGTTACATTTTTTATCTGTGCTTTCTTTTTCTCTAGCACAGTAGGGTATACATCTTTCACTGAATGACAAGTAAATGCTTGATAGCAAACTTTAGTTTCTAGTCACTCCTTAAATAGAAGGTTATGTTTCACACCAAGTTATTTATCTTCCTTTATATTTCTCTTCAATATTGTATCATTTTGTTTTATGTTTTTTTTCTGTTTGTATTTTTTTAAAGCTTTTCCTTTCTTTCTATTCACGGCACACCCACTTCTTATAGCACTTCCAATATACCAAGCACCTTAGAACAGCAAATGGAAACCACATACTTGTTCAATTTGAATCTACATCAGTTCATTGGAGTACTTTTATGTCCTGACATTGCACCTTGTTGTTAAATTTGGCACCTTGTGAGTGTAGTCAAATAGAAAATAAAAAGTAAGATTTCTGTTGACAAAAGTGTGGATTTTCCATTGCTGAAGATAACACCCTGCATATCATGGTTTGGCCAGCAAGCACCCTGCCTTACTAATCACCTTAAATAATCTTCTTCTTTACAGCATTTTTAAAATGATCTTTATTTTTGTATGATTAAATGTTTTTGTACATTTTAGTTTTAGCCACATCTACCGGGAATTTGACCGGCATAAATAACCGCAGGCAAGGGGCTTGTCGGGAGAAAAACATGAAAATCATGTTAAAAGTTTGCTGTGATTCATCTACAAGTAAGTACCATAGATAAGTACAGATGTATGATCACATCAGATGTCTTGTTATTTAAGATATTGGCATTTTTTCATTCAAATTGAAAAATATATTTCCCCCCTTTCTTAGTTATGAATATTTGAAAATGCTCTTTTTTTTCAACTGCAGTACTCAACAAAATAATTTTTTACATTTAGCTTTGGCATTTAGTGAGATAGAACACAAGGATATCCCTTTTAAATTAACTGAAATTACAATGATTTAGAACCAAGAGTTCATGGTACTATTAAGGGTAATGTAAAGAGAGCTATTTTTCTCATTGCAAGAACAATAAAACCACAGACCTTTCAATTATGGTGGAAGGCACGAAAGTTGCTCTGAGGTCAGATGTCTTTATAAGACAAGAATATTTAGGAGCGTTACAACTAAATTTCTGAATAGGCATCAACAATTTATTTGACAAAATGCATAAAATGAAGATATTTAACCAAAATTGTACCATACATTAAAAGTTTGAAAGTAATTGCAGGGTTATTTTAGTCTGCAAAGCTGTAGGAGACTGTTATGTTGAAATGGATATCTGAATGCTTTTTAAAGCTGTTTTTGGTATATATTTTATATTCTTGTGACAAAAGAATTGATGCAAGGAAATTGGTCAAGTAAAGTGACAAAAAAGACAAAAACTTAACTTCAGGAAGTTTGACAATATTTTCTTCAAATATCAATAATGATAATAATAAAGATAGTGAGATTTTGCAATGACAGGAAAAATAACCTACTAAAAAAGACATGTATGACTGGCATAACTAGTTTTGAATAAAATGTGATGAAGCTCACTTTTTGATAGAATAAATTAGAATATTTTTTGAAATCTAGTGGGTTAGAACAATTTATAAAATGGTGAAAATGATTATTCTTCAAAAAGATATTTAGGCTTAGCATAGTTTTTCTTTAAATTGCTTTTCACAGCTCGTATACTATATAGGTCACTGGCATATGCAGCTTCCTCTACACACAAATCACTAAGTTCAACTCTGAGTGATACACTTATGGCTCGGCTAACTGCTTTACTTCACTGTGGGATGGTTAAAAATGAGATGCATCTAACACTTGATAAATTTACCACAAAAGGCAATTTGCCATGATTGCAAATTTGTAGAAAATTTCAGAAACCCCCTTCCCCTCAAAAAAAAAAAAGAAATACAATATACCATTGATCTGTGGCAAATCACTTCAGAAAATAATGTTTTGAAATATTTTATATGCAAGCTTTTAAAAGAGAAATGAGGCATCTCATAAAACCATGTTTTTGGAGCAATTTTCTGGGCAGAGTGTGGTTTTAAGTAGTCAAGGCCTTGTATAACTAATTTGGGTTTTTCTTTGGGTTTGTAACTAGGTGACATTTACAGAGCTTCTGTTTTCTACTGGTTTTCAACTAGATGAAATTTTCAGAGCTTTTTATATTATCAGATTATTTTCAAATGTGTCATTCTCCCTTCACTAACCTTCTACAGGGTCTCCCCACTGTACCAACACACAACAGTATCGCAAATGTCGTAAGTATTTATAGAAATCATCCTGCTACCAACAATGTAAAACCCAAACTTTTTACACATTATTTTCTGCATTTACTTTTTGGGTTTTTGGCCTTGAAAAAATGTATTCACCAAAAGTAGAAAAATAACTGAAAAACTTTTGTCACACAAAAATATATGATAACAGAGAAATACAACTTGGGTTTTACAAAATCTTTGTGTCCATTTTTAGAATTTGTATTGTAATCTTTGGGTCAAAATGCTTGTTGTGCTTGTTTTTTCTCTTTTTCCTTTCCAAAAGCTGAAGGGGGCTATTCGTGGAATTGGTTCTATTCTAAATCTTCCTATTGGTTTGTTAAATAGTTATCTCTGTATCTCTATCAGATTCAAATTTTGTATTTTATGTTTAATGTAAGAAATGCTTGTAATCTGTAAATGGAATGAAAAAATGTCTGCAAAGTAAATTTATAAGCTTTTTTGAACTTGCTATGCACAGACATGACATGCAAATTGTAAATTTTCATTGGTTCCTCCCATCTCAAATCCTTTTCCATGAATGGTTCCTTAAACTAATATCACACTATCTTGCAGTCAGCATACACAACCCTCCTTTCTGCATGATGCGACCCAGCACTAACTCCCATACATAGGGCAGCAGATAGTCCAACAAGCACTTATTTTACTTACCACATTATATTAGAAACTCAAAGTTGTTACAGTATAGGGAAAAAAAAGCTAATAGGAAAAGCTGTTTTGTTATGTATTTTATGTTTTTATCTGGCTATTTTTTTTAGAATGAATCCAGGTTTATTACTTAAGCCCATGGAATGTTGAGATTTTTCTTTGTTTTGCTATTCAATGGACTTTTTGAATCATTTATATTATGTACATTATTTTATCTTATTTTTAATTTTTGGGCCATTGGAGATTTGTAACCATGAAATCAGAAAGTTATCTTATTGTTATGCAATTTTTTATCCTTTAAGTTTTAAAAGTTATTTTATTGTTATGCAATTTTTTATCCTTTAAGTTTTAAACTGTTTCCTTTTGGAGGAGGTTACAGAGCAGTTATCTTTTAGCATCCCATTATTGTTATTTTAGTGGAATTTTTGCCATTAATGATACTGAGACATTGAAGTCATTGTGCATGAAACTGTATTAGTTAGTTAAGGCCAGTGCATGAGTGACTTCCCTGTATCATTTGGGTTTATGCATTTTCTTGAAGATATTTTTTTCCTGGACCCCAAAAATTTCAATTACTTATAGTCAAGTCTGTTATAAGATTTGGAAGATTGATTTATGAAATAAAAAGTTTCACAATGCTCTCTCTATCCCATTTAGAGAAATGGCATATTTTTGAAGCATTTAATTTTGTATGTTAAAAATGGTTTGTAATATAGTGATTATTTCGCATATGAAAAAAGTAAAGGTGTACAATTTTTCTGTAAGACATTAACATCTGAAACATTTTCAAATTTCAAGTTTAAGCAACTTGATCAATCTTATGAGAATTTTCTTTTTGCAGCAATCACAACTTCCACCCAGAGTGTTAGTACAACAACAACGCCAACGACAACATCGTCAACCACACCCACCACAACTACAACAACTTTGGGGACCACAAAACACAAATTCACCACTACAAGTTCTCAAGGTAAGTTACAACTTGCATTTTGCAAGCACAATGAAGTTTTTTATTTTAAATAATAAATTAAATTGTAAAAGTTAAGTGAATTTTCCAATTTTGATAGTTTTCACCCTAGGTTTTGATGTAGATGGTGTCATGCATAGTTTTTTCATAATAAATTTTGCGTTAATTAATCAGTTGATGAGTGGTCTGATAACAGTCTAGAGGTAATACAGGGATAATTATCATTGAGCCGCATCCTGTGAGGCCCCCAGACTTGTGTCATAGTTATCAATACAAAACTTTCTTGATTTGATTTAAATAGAAAGAATATTGACCAACAGATATCATAAAAAGATGTAATATGAATATTTAAATATTTTTGCTTGGCTCGGCTTTATACTTCAGTTCCTAGCATAAGTTGATAACACATGTATTGCTAAAGTGAACTCCATTTGAATTTTTATCATTGCTGCAAATGAATTAAGAATATTGTAATTTCATTACAGGAACAACCCATTTCAAGAGTACGAAAGACTCCCACACTTCCATCAACAGTAGCAAATACAGTACAGAACATTCAGTGTGGCTATTATGCATCTCTTTGCTAATATCAGCCTGCTTTCACAGACATTATTTAAACTCAAGATAGCACTAGTTTCACAGCCAAGGCTGTGAGTCAACAGTGGAATGGACCCCCTTTGTTCAAGTGTCAAACCAATTTTTCAGTATGTTTTAGTCCCATCATTGTTGAGTGTGGAGAACTTACAACAAACTGTGGTTAAAAAGAAAAATACCTAGGTTACCTGTAAAAGCACAGACACACAGGGCCATGGTACTTTAATAACATATGCAGTGAGGCAGAGATGAAATATGGAAGTGGCAACCAGAGATTTAGCTGAGAACAAATCCCTGTAATCGCTGCCAAAGAACACCCAAGTTTAAGAAAGACTTAAATGTTGAGTGAATGAGTCTTTTACTTAAAGGTGTGGTCATTCCTTCCTGCACTGACCATTTTCCAATCTGGACTTTCATGGTCATTTGAAAAAGAGATAAGAAGCCAGATTTTTTGACATAAAAATTATGGAAATGTGATATCATTGCACTGCAGTTAATCACTCAACTTGACTAGCATTCAGCGCAGAACTTTTTAGCATGGTTATTGATCGATGTACATATGCTGTGTAGTCAAGTGTGGATCATGTTCTAAATGAAGCGGAACAGTTGGATGACTGGGCAGTATCTTCCTTCTGTAACTTTACTTTCCACCACAAGCATCCATGACACAGTTGCCATAACTTCTGCACTTTTGCAGGCATTAGTGCTAGCATAATTATTTATATATATATATATATTTACCAGGGTTATGGACAGGGGAGGGAGGATCTTGTAAGAGCACATTGGGGGGAGGGGAGGGGAAGTGTTTGAAGAGTTCATGATTTTGTGGGACGGGAGGGTGGGCATGGAGAATTATCCTTGAGTAGATATGGTATTGCGTTGTGTATACTTTGCTCTTTGTACATATTGTTCAAAAAGTGAATTTTCACTCTAAATTCTTGTATTTAATGAAAATACATCATTGTAAATGAAACTCCTCCCCTTAGATTACAGCAAAGGAGTTTGAATATTGTTTGTAGGAATGGCCAATGTTTTGCAGATCGTGTAGTTAGCAAGGGGGTTGGGCAGGAGGTATGTAGATGTGTACAGAGTAGTGAATGAAAAAAGGAGAGCAATTTGAAAGAACGAGTGGCTGATTTAACATAAATGCCACGAGTCAAGATGAGTGAAGTACGTATTAAAAAAAAGAAAACAAAACCTGAGATGACTTGCTCAATGATTTAACCAGAAAATTGTGCATTAGTAATGTCTTATTAACATATGTGAAATAGAAATGGTTTTAAAAAGTGCACTCATAATTATGCACCACTGTTGATCAAGTAATTATGAATTGGTTTCAGTGCAAATTATAACATTTGTTTCCATTTTTTTTTATACATGATCACAGGTTTGCCCCCTTAATCTTTGTCAGATCACTCCAAGTTAAAATAATAATTAACCATGGTAATTCTAAGCTATTTTAATATTTGCTGCAGAGTATCTGTTAGAATCAAGATTTTGTTTTTTGTGTAAAATTACCAATTAATGTGGTATGTAGGTTATAGTAGATATTTTGCTTCCTTTTAATATCCCAACTCGTCTGCAATGTTTTGCAGATATTTTCACTTTTGATATTTTGGTTGTGTGATGGACACACATATCTTGAGTTTATTAGGTTATAGAATATGTCTAAGTTATGCTTGTACCCAAACTTTTTTAATGTTGTTGAGTTGGTTCCATGTTTCTTGTTTAAAATCAGCCCCATGAGTTGCTGATTGAGAGGAATAGGACTCGACTTAAACCTGGGTGACAGCATTTGTTAGGAATGTCTTCATTATAGTATTATGATTAATCAGTCTCAGATTGTAATTACAACTCTTCATCGATCATTCAATTTTCACAGACTACTGCTTCATTACAGCATCATTTGTAGGTGTTATCATAAATCTAGAATTTGAATTTGCCAAAGTGACAGAAAAACTTATTTTTAATCTTTGGCGCTTGTGCCGAATTTTGCCAAATTCAGGAACAAAAACATCCTTAAATTTCTGTTCATAAAAGTATGTTGTCATAGTCGATTTTGCTAATAACGTCATAATTTACAATGAGAGGTCATGAGGCACGAGCGTGAATGACCGGGCTTGATGGTTCTTATACATTTTTTACAAAAAGCTGTAAATATTGCCGATCTTCACTGTGGTACCACCCAGCTGATTTATACTTCGCATGTAAAACATAATATGGGAATGGAGGCTTTTTGAACGGGACAGACATTTTACAAACCCAAAATGCTCTAGTTTTTGATTCTAGATTCTATGCAACTTTTACAGGCAGTGATAGAAGCCTCGACTCATTCATAATGTCTATAGCACAATATTTGAAGAATGCAGTACCAGTGTTTGTGAGCAAGCGTGGATCTGACAATGTTGCTTTCACAACTGAGTCTATTTGCTGAAACCATGACAATGTCTTTGTTACTTCTTTACGGCGTGAATGCAATGGGTTGTCACTGTTGTGGAATTATGCTATTAAATACCATTTAAAATAGGGCTCTAATTTGGTACATTGCCGAGACTTATGGGTTATTACTTTAGGCTAGGAAAAACATGGGAATACGATGGTGAGTGGTAGTGACCCATTTTGCTATCGGTCTCGCCTTCACTGTATTTAGTGTCCCGAATTGCAGCCATCTTACCTTTCTTGTAGCACAGAGACGTTCACTTGTATAAGTTCATTTATCGGAAAATTTCGTTTGTAAGATATGGATCAGAAAGTCGATTTATTTTATACAAAAATGCTTTGTAAAAATGTTATAAAACGTGAAGGTGTATAAAAAGATGAAAAAGGCTGTTTGATTAAAGATTGCTTAAAATAAACTCTTTTGTTGTGTTATTTCTACTACGAAGCATGCCTGTCGTTAAAATGATCTGCCTGACTGATTTTGCTTAGAGAGTTTAAGTAATTTGTAAAATATCTGGTGCGACAGGCATGAAATATTTATATAATCAACGAAGAGATGTCTTCATTAAAAATGGTCGTAAACGGTTATTTGTCGCTTGCATCTTCTTATCTTCTAGTAATAAAAAGAAAGAAAGGAAAATGAACACGTACACTTGCCTTTAAAAGATTTATGAAGAAAAACATCGAGGGTATTTTTTTCAGTTTGGAATTCGACGGAGTGATAGTAAACAAAGAAGTTTGTATTTGTGAATATGTTTGGAAAGTTGTTTTCTAGAATAAGTTTTTTACTTGCCGTATGGGAAATTCCGTATGGGGCCCTTTCATTCTTAGCATAACCGTTTGGGCCAACTTAATGAAAACAATACCAAATAATCAATGATAATAAAAGTTATGTTGTTTTAAATAAAAACTGATTAATACAATGGGCTTCACTGCTTTATACTTTATCGCCAAAGCCATTGTAAAATATATGGAACTTTCCTATTTCGAAAAATTAACTATTATGGACAACCCAGGATATGTTAGTATCAGCAAAAAGAAAAACATTAATATAACAATAATAACGTTAATATTTTTGAAAAAAAGCATTTGAGATCATTTTTACAGCAAAAACCATTCGATATGGTATTAAACTTTCTTTGAAACGGTATTTTCACATGCTTGCAAACAGACTGGCACAGGTAATTGCTAGAAATTGGCACATAATGGGATGACCACGGGATCTGAACCTTTCGTTTCGGATAGCAAAGTGAATTCATTTCAGGGATGTTAGCCAAATAACTTGTACGGATAACTGTTTTAATTATAATGCCCCCAACCTATACGCTGCATTGTAAAACAGATACTAAATTGAACGATTAAGATGTGTAAGGCCAAGTAGATGATATTTTGCTTGAATGGCCTGCTGACTCATTTACCCATTACTCCGGTCCTAGATTTCATATATTTCACATAGGTTGTCTGGTTCATATTTTTCTTTATGTTTGTCTCGAGCACTTACGTCTGTTTAAACGACTAATTACATTGCCACAACGGAAATAAATAAATAAATAAATAAATAAATAATAATTCTTATGATTATTTCTTCATGGAGACCTGCATTTATGACATACTGCATGGAGTAAAAAGCACGACAATGTAAGGAACTTTGAGAGTTTTTGTCATTCCTGTAAAATACTTCTTTCAATTTCTTATTATGTGGTGCATGAGTCTGAAAAGTTCCCTGTAAAGTTTGATGTCAGACGCAAAACGTTAGTTATTTCACGTGGGTAACAGGGCCTATATGAAAATACATTGAATGTTTAAATAAGCCCCCTTCCCCCAGTTTAGTTGCCATGTATTATCACATATATATCTTTTTCTAGAGGGTAAGTAAAATAGACATTGTGCGTACAAGGAATGAAATGGGCTGTATAATGTGTATAATCAGCGACCAAGATATTCATCTTCGGATGGTTCAGAACACAATCAAGTCTCAACTACCGCACGTTATTTCAGCATCCTTTCAGAATATTGCCCATATTTTCAAGTTTATTTTACTTGCACATACATTATGATGCATGCGAAGTATGTTCATTGTTTGGTGATTTTTTGGTCGTGGAAATCTCACGTAGTTGTTTTTTAACTAGATTTTCATCAATGATAACACTGTATAGAAAAGAAGCATATGACTTTTACGGTAATAACTCGATCCTTTCAGAGACTTTATTTTAAAATCATTAAAAAAAAATTTAAAATGTGAAGCATCCGTTGTACTTTTTCTTAACAAAAGAGAACTATATAGTTTTGTTGCTAATTTTATATTAGATTTACGATTTAAATTGTACCGTATCAGTAAATTTCACAATTTTTCCACTGAAAACATCGCGTCATTGCTGTAACCTGGTCTGCAGTTAGAATAATCTTTGTTTGTGGGGACTATCCGAGGTACGTATCTGGTGCGTATTTTTTCATAGTACATTATCTTTCCATGACATTTTATGAATTTTTCACATTTTCAGGAGCTATGTTAGCAGCTTTGGTGTTGTTTATGTTTTTAATAGAAACAAAACAGTGCTAGGGTGGTAAATGACCCCACCAGATTTAGCCATGTTCAATGTACGTTGTATTTTATTCCCTACATTCTACTCAAATTATCATATAGATTAAAAAATGACAAAGAAATACATAACAAAGTAATATTTGAAGAAATGAAATATCCAAAATATCGTAGAGTGGAAAAATTCCACATATGAGAGTGATTTGGGAGCATCATACTGATATTTGAAGCATCAGGCACTTGAGACGCAGAGAATTGATTTAGGAGCCAGAGATACAGTTGCATCAACAATAGCAGCAACATCTTGTAACCAAATGGCGTGAAATTTGTCAAATAAAACAAAGAAATCATGGCGAAGGTCCAAGAAGAGGGTGCTTAAAGGAGTGTAGCGGAGGATGTGGACAAGATGTAATGAATTACCTCAGTCGATCAGCTATTGTAGAATTTATTAAACACAAGCCAGGCCAAGGACCCAGGTATGACCAAGAGCAACAAAATGCATGGTGAAATCGAACAGTTTAGGGTAAGGTCCACTTAGGAAAGGGACGAATGTAATGTTTTCTGAAGGAAAGGGACAATGTTTTCTGAAGCAGACTGCCTACGCCAAGAGCCACTCGGCATCAGAGCAACAGGTTCGCCAGATTCTACCGGGATATGATACCATCTCGTGAATATGCCTATCTATCCGGCAAACAGCCAGTCACTTTTACTTTTCATGTAAGTGACTACCCTATACTACAGGACTTCTGAGTGATAATATTAATTCCATACAGAAAATCAGAAATCTCTGGTCACAAAAGAAAGGTGCACATACTACACCTGTGGCATATTTTTGAATATTAAGTGAAGATAAAAAGTAATCTGTGACCCTCGTAGAGGGTATTCCCAGTGACCATTTTGCCCAGTTCACGGCGAACACTAGTTTGTACATGAATGCTGCATGTAAAATCATCAAATCGCACATTAGTAACATGGTGGTCTGAGACCGACTTTATTGGAAATATGGTTTGGAGTGCGCGCTGCAGAAAAGATTCAACCTCCTAACAAATCCTTACAACCCCGTCAAGCTCTTCAGGAAGAATGGAACAATACCCCGCAAAACAGACCTTGCTGGAGGCATGCCGCGCCGCAAACAGAAATTTCAGTACACCGTAGATAGGCACGTGTATAATTTTGATGATATTCTGTGACGTCTTTGAATTTTAAAACCATTTTTTTTTTTTACTTTTACGGAAATCAGTGCGGGAAATATAATTGACGGGGTGCATGCACTCAATTTGCATAAATGGTATAAAATATATCGGTATCTTCACCGTATTTTGGCTTTTCCTGACCTTAAAAGTCATGTTCAATTTGGAATATGGAATAAAAAAAGACTATTCAGAACGGTTTACAGCTGTCATGTTACCATTTATAAACAAAAGCAAATAGGACTAAAGGTGGGACAACAGTACTTTCTTAAACAGTTTGAAATTGTAAAGATGTGCCAAATTTGAAATCTTTTAATTTACAAATCACTATTTTAAAATATATGAGGATGTGTATTGTGGTGGATCTTATCTCTTTGTGTTTTTCTCTGCATTCTGCTGGGATTCCACCTCCTTAATTCCACTAAATGACACTAAATGACAGTTCAGTCGTCCCTAAAGCACGGCACGCATAGATGGTTATAGTGGTTGGATGTTTGCACAGCTGTATATATATATATATATATATATATATATATATATATATATATATATATATATATATATATATATATATATATGTCAACGTACAGGTCGTAACACAAGTACTGCAACTTTAAGAAATAGTGCTACTGGTGCCACGGAGGGGGGGGGGGTGCTTTAGCAAATTTTTTTATCTTGCACGTAAGAAATGAAGAGCTTTCTTCCATGTGCACTGTAAAAGGTGTCATTACAGGGTGACACAGAGCCAAGTGATTGTCTATTTATCTAGAGACATATCTGTGAATATCTGTGAAAAATAAATCGTCCTGGTAGATGGTACCACTCTAATGGGTCTCAATCGAACGTGTTACGTCCTGGCTGTCAATTTAGGTAGCTACCACGGTGAATGCAAGACAGTATTAATGCATCAGTCAACCGAAAGGGTTTTAGGATATCCTTTACTTTGTAATATACGGCAGTCGGTGTACGAATTTTTTTGTGTTAATGGCGATACCAAATTTTAACATTTATTAAAGTTCTGTTGTTTGCTCTTGATTTGATGTCTCGCCATTTTCTCCTTTCTGGGGCACAGAAATGTACCTTTCTCCTTGTCTCCGTGCAAGTATATAAAGTATAATGAACAAAACAGCATTACCAACTGCACCACCAAGAGATATGTACACAAAATACATTCCATCTACATGAAAAAAATGACCAAAGAGTGGTGGGAAAGTCAACTCTCCTAAAGCAGAGCCCATGTTAAACATGGATGCACTTTTGCCAGTCACATGTATATATCGTTCAGCCCAGGATATTCCGGCAGGAAACAATGAGGCCATCCCTATACCGTATAATGCTGTACACAGCCACATCACAATCTCATGTGTGTTGATCAGAATTGCCATCAATAGCATGGATACCACAATTAGGGCAAGATCTGTGATGATCATAATAGTTGGACCCATAAACTTTGACACTCCTATAGATATACCTCTAGTTGCAGCAAATGAGCCCCAGAAAACTGTAGACAAATGTGCCGCTTTGGGTTTGGACCAGTGAAGAATCTCAAATGCAAAAGTTGTAACAAGAGCACCAAAGGAGACTTCAAGACCAACGTAAAGAAAATAAAATAATGCTAAAATCATCAAAAATATACCCTTAAAGCACAGGGAATCTTCTCGAGTCACAGGCCCATCTTCTGTTTTCTTAACTTGTCTTTTCCAAGAGAAGCATGTTCGTTCATGAATGCACGTTACCATGAATAGTCCAGCACATAAGTAAGCAACCATGGCAATGGAAATGTAGGCATACATAATTTGAGTTTCTGTCCACATTTCTCTCGTGTTCATAGTTCGGTTTGTTAAATTTCCTACAAGCAGGGTTTTCTCTGACACGCCGTTGATTTCTAGAGGAGAGAAAGTCGAATTCCCACCAAGCACAAATGAAGAAACGTTATTTGATAAGAGTGAAATTACCGTTTCATTAATAAATAATCTCTTTGACAAAAGAGGCTGGGCAACAATGGGTGCTATGAGTGCACCCACACCGAACGCGAAATGCAGCGATTGCATATGTGGACCGCTTTCCTGACCCCAGAGACCTAGACAAAGGGCATTTCCACCTAGAATGATAAAGGAATCAAGTTATTCGTTGTAAATACCGTCCAAGATTAATAGTAGGGGTGGGCAAATGACAAAATTTTTTTAAAACAGGTGGATTCTATGGCCATTTTTGCTGCTGAACACAAATCTGACAATATTTTTTACCAAAGCTAAAGATTTATATTGGTATCTGCTATTTGTTTGTGAAAAAAGGCGGGAAATGGCTTTTTGGCCATATTTTCACAGTAAAGTACATAAAAATGATGTGTAATATGTCTTTCTATATGTTTTGAGGGTTGCTGAGTTCAAATATGAGCATATTCAAGACATTGGCAATATTGTTAGGGTGACATCTGTAAAAATATGTTATTTAAAACAAACATATACATAAAATACACACTTCGAGCCTAAGATAAATATAAATAATGGCCATTATGTACATACTGAATTCATGGATTACAGTTTGGTATAAAAAAAAATGCTGAAAATACCTTCATGGATGTGTACCAACAAATTTTATGCTGTATAATTTTCCTTTTCTTCAGAACAGGTAAAACTTTGTCAGGTGACATCAACCTCTTACAACCTCTAAGCTCTTGACCTTGGAATAGTACTTAGATTCAATTGTGTAGTTTAAGAGTATCTCACCACAACCATGAAAGCATCAACAAGAAATACACTGAGACCAGAAGGCACTGTAAAGCCCCCTGTCGCACTTATTTGGAATCTGAAGTAATCAAGCAGAATGAGCCATAGTGAAGAATTTTCAAAATTCGCGCCACATTCGTTGGGTAATATCAAATTGACCTTAATTCCAGCAAGAATACCTCAGAATGCGCTTCGAACCCACCTGGAATGATTCGTGCACATTTCGGTTGTATTGCATTAGCTCTCAAATGCAGCTCGAATGTAGTTGGAACACATTAGGAATATCGTTAATGCTAATGCCGTTCACTCTAAATATAGTGAGAATATTTAGAATGCACTTCAAATGCCTTACAAGTGTGGTTTCATTGTTGGCTGAATCCCGGCCTGCAATCAAGATGCATTCGAGTTGAATTCCTGCTCATTGGAGGCACAATGTGGAACATTCTGACAAGATTTGAAGCGCCTTGCCATTTCGGTTCTCCCTCGAATGTGATCAAAATGTTTCGAATGCTGTTGGAATTTCGTAAGAAATTTAAGAATGCGCTCATAGTGCAGTTAGAATACACTTGAATGCCATTCGATATTTTTCCACTTGGAATGCACTTCGATAGTTTTGAGAATGAGCAAAACATTTTAACAGGACGCAAGAATGGACCCAAACATTTAGAATGCGCTTAGAATTTTAAGATACTTCAAATATCCAGGAATAAACAAGAAATTTTTATTCCGACTACATTGTAGCTCATTCCGCCTCTAGTGTGACTAGGTTATAAATGAAGACAATAAGGATATTGTCACTGTTCACCCAAAACTCCTTATTTACTGCCTTACATACATTCTTTTTGGTGATAAATTAATTTTCAGTGTTCAGTGATTACATTAATTAACATTTACACATGTCATCTTACGGGTGACGGTATAATTGCAGTTTGGGGGTAAAAACTGAAAATCGGTTTCTCAAATGTCTATTTTACCTGAACACCCGTGATCACTATTTCAAAGCCAATTTAATGACACCATTTAGTACCCCAAAACCCTGCCAGCGATTTTTTTAAAGCCTTAGTTCAGATTTGATCGTTGATAAAGCAAAATAATACCTTTGTTTTTAGAAGATCTGTCCTTACGGACTCATGACTCCATAACAAAAGCATTTAAACCATAAGGTTGGCATGGGATTGTAGCTCATGCCCTTGTAGTCCATTGGCCAATCCTTGTGATAAAATCTTGTTCAGGGATGAAGTTAAGCCCCATATGCATTGCTAACTAATCTCAAAAAAGTAAGCTGTTAAATAGATGATTAAAGCTTTGAATTGCTTATGCTTATACATTGCAACGTAAAAATATAAATGCCGTTATTTCATATTTTCAAGAGTTTTTTCATTGTTTCAAAGCAGCACAAAGACAGATACATTATTGAATAATTAGATTGAATAAAAACTCATTTTTGGTAACAATATCCTTAATGCTCTGCTACTGAGTGTTCTACTGTAAATATTCCCATATGTAACTAACATGCTATTCTATATGTCAAAACTTTTCAGTTTCATGTGATCCTTGAGCAATACTGACCATATTTGTTGTATTATTGTTTTTCCTAATTTAAAAGCCACAGTTGCATATAAACATTTGTATTAATGTACACAGAAATGGTGATTGTGGGGTGATTTTTACCTCAAAATGACCAAAAAATCCTCTTTTTAACCCAAAATGAAGTGACCCAACCAAAATGATGTATCTATTTATGCTCATTGATCATGAAATCATATGCTTAGACATATAAAAAGCCATGTTTGAACTGATATTTAAAGATTTACATGAGAAATATGTGATTTGAGGGAGCGTTTGGTGGCCATTTTGAAAAATCACCTGATACCAATATCAGATGTAATTTAAAATGAAAATACTTATTAGATTTGTATTCAGCAGCCAAAATGGCCATAGAATCCACTTGTCTGAAATTAAATTTCCCAAAAAAGCTTTCATTTGCCCACCCCTATTAATAGATATGAATTAATGCCGTGAAGACTTATTTCTTTAGAATCTTGTTAATATATTACTAGAAAGAAAAGCTAAATTAACCATTTATATCAAATTATACAAATTATCTAAATTCAATCGCGAAATTGAACACAGATGCACTTAAAATATCAGTCAAGTACATATGTACCTGTATCTAAAGAACCCATTGCAACACCTTGCACCGCCAGACATACTGCCAACCCAGCAAGATTTGATGTGAAGGGAACAAGAATCGTCGCAACTGCTGTAAAAATCATGAGGACACTGAGGAACAAATGATGATTCATGTGGTCGAAAAGAAGGCCACCAAATATGGAACCGAGAATTAAACCACCTGACCGACCGCTGATAATGTACGTGATAGATTCAACCGATGCATGGACTTGCTCTCTCAAGTCGATCAAAGTGGGGCCTGGTATGGCTATAAAACCTCCCTGAAATTTTAAAACATATCCGGACCAATACACGTAAATACCCGAGGTAGTCCTTTTGCAATTTACATTACCTGTACCCTCTACATATACAATACGAAAATGGCATCGCTAACTGTGTTTTGCACCCTTTCCTTAAAAATTTCTCTGATCTGCCAGCGGTACCAGATTAGTTCTACCAGAATGACTAGTCTAACATTTGAATTAAAATAGAAACGAGATTCTGAAAGTAAGGGAAGGGAGCACATGTCAGCTATCCCCGTCCTGGACCAGCTACAGTGTATTGATAGCTGTTTATTACTCACCCACCCCCACCCCACCCCCTTGAAATATTAACCAGGTTTTTACTTCGATATAATAAGCACAGCACACAGCTGCTCAAGTACATGGTCCAGTTAACTCACCAGAGCGAAAAATGCAGCACACAGGGAGAAAGTCGTGAAGCGCCTGTCACTACTAAATCTACAGCAACCACCTTTTGACGATTCGGTACTTTTTGTAAACATCTTCTGAGAGACATTCATCTTAAGTGCAAACTTAGCGTCACATGCAGTCACCTAAGTGTCCCTCTGTTACATGTATCCAGGCGAAACGCCTTTCTATGCAAGCCCATTTAACTTTCTGATAAGGAAAGTAGGTTTTGGCTCTGTCCACACTCTAGGCCAGTCATATCAGTCGTCATACTGGAACTGAGCCAGCTTAAAGGGATAACAACTGTTCGGTTTGGTAATAAAAAATTAAATAAATAAACAAAAATAAAAAGGATTTATCTGGGGTAAAAGACAATTTTCCCATATTATCCAGTGGTTAATGAATCCAATCCGAAATTCAAAGTTAGTCCAAGTTTTTTTTTCTCTAAAAAGTTTGGTTTTTTTGTAATAATATCTTAAGATATACCTTTAGATATTATTATGGAGGTATAGCCATCTGTAAAGGCCCACGTAGTCTAATGGCAAGCACAGATTTCAAAATAATGCGATAACCGCTATTTTGGTTGTAAAATGGAATTTATTATATTACTGTGAGTTGTTTATAATGTATTTATGTCTCCTCCTCCTTCCTAGTGCACCACAAACTTTTCATAATTCCATTCACAACAAGAAAGAAGGGAAAAAAGAATATTGGTTGTTCGATATCTGGCCAAACAAGTCCGCATTTATTATACATGTATAACCCCACTATACTAACAATGTAACAAATTGTTGCCTGTTATAAATGTTATGGCCTAAGGGATAAAATTATATATCAAATATTCGACACGACTCATCATCCTTAAAATCATGATGCAATGAGTCAGCAAAAGTTTTTATTTACAAACAATTTCGCACAAATTTCGTTTGTGGGGTTGTAAAGAGGCAAATGAGCATGTGCGGATTGTGCATCAATAAGCTATGGAAATTGTTGTCGCCATAAAATGTCGTTTGACTACGCCAAACTTCCCTTTATTGTGAAATATGCATCTCATACCAACAGTTGTTATCCCTTTCATTTTTTGTACACGCTCGTTTGTCCTGCTTGGTTCAGTTCTGTGAACTGATATGATAGCATTAGTTCCAAGAATATTGTTTTCGCTATGCCGTTTACACAGTTGGTTTACCGGAGCAATCTTACCACATTTACAATGCATCTGCAATAATTGAAAAGTTACCCTTACCACACATTTGGTTTAGTTTTGGATCAGCAGTTGTCGAGCGGACAATAAGGACAATTTACCCCAGGAAAATTCCCTTCTGGACACTCATATTGCTCTCTGTCAATGAAATAATATTTTACAAATCTCATTCATGCAATTGTTTTACTGCACTGCACTGAAGAAGAGCTTTCTCCCTAGGTGCCAAATGCTAAAACGCTGAAATATTCATAATTGGCGGGAAACCTATATGACAGCACTGTCAGTATTGAACTCGTTTGCTTTCAAGTCTTATTTGTAAACGCAAGTTCGGTAAGGCAAATGTGTATTTATCTTCGTGTCTATATGAAGAACAAGAACATCTAGTATTTTCGCGATTTTTTTTACATGCAACATTATTTTTTCACGTGAAATACAGTATTTCACCAGAGCGTTACCACCTATATGAAGAGATAGATGTGTATTAAAGGAATTTTCAGTACATATGTTCTCAGTAACATTTGTAAACGTAATTTAACGCTAAAACAATACAAGTACTGTATATTTCTTTATCTGTTAATAAAGACTTTTCATTCTTTTCTGCCTCCCTCCCCCCAAGTCAATTATCGGAAGCCATTGCCTCCAGTATCACTAGTATATCACTTGGAAAAAATACAGAATTTGAAAAAAAGTCAATGGGCATTCTCATTTTCTAAATTTTTAATCTTCTAATTTTTACATCTAGGTGATAAACATGATCCGAATGAAAATCAATCAGCATCATTCTAGACAAATAACCAATCTACTGGAATATTTTAAGGAAAAATCTGTAAATTATGGCCTTTATCCCGGGTACAAATCTGACCACAAACAAACGAACATACCAATGCATTTGCGAAAAGTGCCATTCGGGAAGTGACGAGTATTTGTTTGTAGAAAGAGTAGATACATTACCTTAAAGCATACAAAGTCGACCCAGATTAGATTAGAATGCATGTAATAGAGCATTTGTAACGGCATAGACGACAGTAGCTCAAATTCTCTTCGCCAACATGAGCACTACAGAGCCGAGGTGTATAAGTGCTGCAGTAGGAAAGGATTCCTGTCGATGCAGTAAGGGCAGACGCTATACGACAGTTTCCCTTTGTATTTCATTTCTGGCACTGGTAAGTAATGAGACCAGTTGAACTTACCATTACTGTTTGATGGGTACATCTTAAGAACTAAGCAAATTGTGAAGAACAAAAACTGTCCAATATATAGCCAAAGTGGTATTTAAAGAGAAGTACAAAAACAGTTAACTGACTGATTTCTTTTCTCTAGGGCACTTGTATAGCTATCCCCGGCCCTACTTTGATTGATTTGAGAGAACAGGTCCAAACTTCAGTGGAATCAATCACATATGCCATAAGCGGCCGATCAGCTGGATCAATGGTTGGCTCCATACTTGGCGGATTCCTCTACGACCACATGAACCATCACCTATTTTTGAGTGTGATCATGATCCTGACGTGTGTTGTTACGGTTCTAATTCCATTCACAAAACATCTTTCTTGGTTGGCTGTATGTTTGGCATTGCAGGGGGTAACAACTGGTTGTTTAGATACAGGTATAGACTGCTTTCTTATATAACATAACAATTGAATGCAACTGAAAATATATTGAAATATGTAACATATTACTACAGTACGCATAACAATCTGCAAAATAATGACAATAATAGTGACAAGACTCGCTTCCATACGTTGTACAAATATATATATATATATATATATATATATATATATATATATATATATATATAGCACTAACAAGTGCATCTGTCAATAATAAAATTAATGCTGCAATAGACTTGACAAAGGTAGCAAAATACTATCTCACATTGTTCTGCTTTAGGTGGAAGTGCCCTCTGTGTCAACATTTGGGGGAAAGAAAATGGACCTTACATGCAAGCTTTGCACTTTACGTTCGGTATTGGGGCTCTTTTGGCACCAGTAATAGCCGAACCCTTTTTATCGAAAAGAATGAGTATAGGCGATAATGAAACATCCACGTGGATTTTACCTAATGACACTTCAGTGGGACATGGTGAGGACGAATCCCTCTCGAGAAACAATATGGCCAGTGTGGCAATGGAGCTTCCAAACGATACAGCTCTTTCGATTCATGATGATAACAGAAACGAAACACTCATTTTGAATACGAGAGAAATGTGGACAGAAACAGATATTGCATATGCTTATATTGTCACTGCAACACTGCTATTGTGTTCTGGTGGGCTTTTTATGGTAACCTGTATTCAAGAACAAAGTTGTTTCTCCTGGAAAAGACAAGATGCCAAAAAAAGAAAAGGAAGTGAAGCGGTTCGAAACGATCCCATAATCTTTAAGGGCGTGTTTTTGGTCCTTATGGCGTTCTTCTATCTTTTGTATGTTGGCCTTGAATTAAGTTTCTCTGCTCTTGTGACAACCTTTGGATTCAGAATTTTGAACTGGCCCAAACCTAAGGCAGCACACCTGACCACGGTTTTCTGGGGCTTGATGTCTACGTCAAGAGGTTTTTCTATCTTGTTGTCAAAATTTGTGAGTTCAACAATTATGATTGCAACAGACCTTGCACTGATTGTCGTTGCTATGTTACTGTTGACATTTCTGATTGGCAAACATGAGATTGTGATGTGGTTGTGTACAGCATTATATGGGTTAGGGATGGGTTCTTTGTTTGCCGCCGGAATATCATGGGCAGAAAGATATATTCATGTGACTGGAAAAACTACGATTATGTTTTACGTGGGATCTTGTGTAGGAAAGTTAGGTTTCCCGCCAATTTTTGGCTACTTCTTTCCTATTAACGGAATGTATTTTGTGTATATAATGCTCGGTGGTGCAATTGGTAAGGTTTGCCTGTTTCTTATACTGTATGTGCTCGCACATAAGCAAGGTGAAAGATACATACCTGTGTGCCAGAAACAAGAGGATCTTGACAATACACTCCCCATAAGCACAACAAAATTGTAAACTTAACAAAGTCTACATGTGAGTAATCAACCAAGCTGTTGTTGTATGAGGGGTTGATATAGTAAGCAATAATTCCACTAATATCAATGCTAAATTCAATATTGCAGTATGTGACCTGTCTAAAATAAATAATATTACACATTATTTATTATTATTATTTTACTGTTTATTTAGTATTATGTAAATGAATGTCAACGAATTTTTTTTCTAAAATATATTGTCTTTTGGTAGTGTTTTTAAATTCTTACACACATCAGCGTTTGAATGGTACAATTGGTAGGAATATGAAATATGGTAAAATGTTCACTTCTTATTTTGGTTGCGTGTTATGGGTGTGGCATGAAAATTCTGTTCACAACCCATAAAAGCGCTACCCTTAGGCTTATCGCCTCGTTTGTTTCATCAAGCTACGTATGGCCGCATTCACATCGAGTTGAGCCATGGCTCTACAAAGCCACGACCTAAATATGGCGGACGTACATGAAAGGAAAACCGCCTAATCTTTTAATAGTCTCTCCGCCTCTCACACGCCTCCCCATGTGTTGTCCCAATGGAGCCGAGATTTAATGACTGTACCACCGCGGGGACGACGCATGGGGAGGCGTGTGAGAGGAGGGGAGACTATTAAAAGATTAGGCGGTTTTCCTTTCATGTACTTCCGCCATATTTAGGCCGTGGCTTTTTAGAGCCATGGCTCAACTCGATATGAATGCGGCCTATGACGAGGGAGGAAAGTTTGCCTGTCATTGGCATGCTCCAGACTGCACTCGGTTATTGGAAGTGGTGGGGTAAAATGGGCGTTCCCTAAACGGCACAACAGTCGAAATAGTAGTCCTACAGCAAGATGCATATGGATCCTACAGAAAAATTGATCTGGTTCCCATCCAACGTCAAAATCACTTACAATGAGCTAGAGAATCTTTAACGACTCAGCACTAAAATGATCAGGTTTTGAAGCGTTCCTGCCATAGACGATAGATGCTCCCATCGTCTAACGTACAGGACAATGCCCGTTGCCATGCAGCTCAGGCTTTGGATGTTCAACGATGACCAGCATATTTTCCAGACCTGAGTCCAATTAAACATTTGGTCCAATAGAATCCTAAAAAACAGGCACCTACCGGAGCAGGCATGCACTTCAAAAGTGGAACCGAATCCCACAAGAGGTAATTCGAAGATTAGCGCGCACATTGCTTTAGAGACTTGTGGCAGAACACAAAGAGGCCATACTCCATATACATGTACAAAAAATAAGTCTGTAATTCTGATTTTGAGGAATGGCAGCTCTGTTACCAAATCTCCAATAAGTACACATTTGCAATTGAATAGTTGTGAGTCAAAACGCCTTATAATACATATTTGTTATATATGTTTCTTTGATTTTAAATTAACCCACCTGGAACATTTATACTGACGGTAAGTTTCATTTTCAACACGCTGCCACGGCCCGTCATTAAAAATATTTTAATTTTACTTGTTGTGAAGCGTTTTATTCCTACTCGTCCTGCTGAAAGTCTACTAACCCGACGCCAGTTTGAGAAATAAATATTGATTTAACTTTGATGTATCCAACATGCCCCATCTGTAAGTCCGGGGAGATAGAATATGAATATGAATATGTCACTTCTTCTTAAAATGTCCAGCTCATGATAACCTCCAACGCCCCTTTGTGACTAACATCCAAAGCTTCGTTAACATAAACTTTAAAGATACCGATGAGCTCTTCAAAACCCTAATGGGATCTGGGGAAATGGACAATAGTTAATCTTAGAGACCATTCCCACAGATATTTAGATCGATCTATCCCCCTGGGGAGTCTCACTAAATTGCTGCCTACTAAAACCTGTAAGGGGGTTATTAACTTTTGTGCGCGCTCGGCTCCCGGAAGCTGACAGCAATTTAGCGTGAACCCCCAGGGAGTTAGGTCGATCCAGACGGATCGATCTAAATCTGTGGGAACCCAGTCTTATACTTATCCAAAAATGCATGGAAAGAAGAGCCCAGCTCATAGCTCGTGGTAATATTCAAATTTGATCTTAGGTTTAGTAGTCATCACTTCCTTTTAATCATCATCATAACTATTGTGTATCATTTTACTTTTATTATTCTTCTAATAACCCCCGCTGTTTGGGTGCTATCCACTCACTGTGAGCAAGTGACTCGGCGAGTGCATCAAACCTTACGTGATTATGACATGCTTTATGCATATGCATGCTACATAATTGTGCAGCTATCTATCCATTTATCTATTTATTCATTTGATGTAGTTAAATGTTAAGTCCATGATCTGGTGATTGTACCTTATATGTGAAGGTGTTTATCAATAAAGAATTCCATGTATCACTCATGTTATAATCTTTCATGATTAAATAAAAGAACAATATCTTAACGGTTTATATAGTATATATATATATATATAGAGGTGCATTTCACATGCTGAAGTGTCCAAAAATAAAATTGAATGAATTCAAAGTTGTATTCAATTTTTAAAACATATACGTGTATAGAACAAAAACCCACGACCGTCTAAATTTAAATTCAAACTTAATTTTTACCATGTCTTTACATTATGCAAAAGCCGTAAATGGTAACGTATGTTCCGGAAACGTATGGTAACGTATGTTTCGGGTCATTTAATTTTAATTTTTATACGTTCCGATACATTTTGTAGTGATTCCGTCATGGTAATTAAGTCATACATGACGTAAGGATGTTTTTATAAATATTTAAACTGTAAATGAAGGGGGGTTTGCGTCATGGCTTATACTAGGTAATGTATGTTCCCCAGAAAAATTGTCAAAAAATTTCATTTTGTTCAAGTACTTGTGCAATAGAAAACAGTGTTTTCTGTTGCTGATCGAAAAATATATTGTGATTCATGATAGTTTGACATTTCTGATATAATATTTGGATCACGATGGGAAAATTTATTTAATGCTTATTTTACCGTCGGTGGGGTTTATTTCCCCCTTTTTTAAAATATTCAGTGACAAGCAAACTAAAGTCACTCAAAAACAATTAATTGCTTTATACAGAATTATTATAATTTTTACAACGTTATACTTGTAGGAGATAAATCAAAGAACAAAACAAGTGATGACTGAATTTTCAAAGTGAGTAAAACATTTCACGGCTGGACGTTTAGCATTTGTGACAGTAACGTAGGCCTATGTTCCTTTTTGGGGATAGACAATGAATAGGCTATATTTTTTCATTATTCATGGTTCCAGGAGAGTGAAACTTTAATACAAACTTCTTCATGTAGGACCCTAAAATAATCATAGTTCAATCTGTGCACCAAATACTTTTAAGAGCATGCCTGTGACATCAATTGGGTTTGGGTGTTTTCGTTCTCACAGCTGGCAGACTGAGTCGTTCTTTTCGCTGAGCCATTCTCCGATCTGAGCTGGGTGAACGGCTTTCCCGCTGGTAGAATGGAAACAAGCTTGATTGTCAGAAACATCTTCAAACATGTTTTCTTAATCAAACATTCACTTTTGAATGGTGTTTGGAAAAAGTGCCCGCGGGCACCCCGACAAACAATCGTTCTGGGTACTGTGCTTTATATTCATTCCTACATCTGAACCCTTGTAGCGAATGTATACTGTCTTGAGAGAAGCGCCACCTAAAGGTCTACATCCGCACATCAAGCAGGCACACCCGAAACACGCCAGAGAGAAAGGCCTGTGCTTCAGCACGAACAGTCTGCCATTCCATTTCTGTTGTGCTTACTCAATAATTATCGTCCATCAGGTTATATTCAGCATGTGAAGCGAAGGCAGCCACTAGTTTAAGGATATGAACCGGGGTGACAGGAATACCTAGCTATGAGTATGACGTTACAAGATGAAGTTTATTGGTGTAAAATTTGAAAATACCCTATAAATGGTAGGTTGTTCTTGTTAAAATCCCGGGATAAACTCGCTTAATGTTCAAGGTTATGTATCCCGTTAAGTGAATCACAGTTTAATAGACTTTCATTATCAGAAGACTCAAGAGTGTTTGTTGCCACTTGGGTTCACTTTTTTTACTCCTTTTCTCATCAGTGACTTACCATGCAGTAGGTTATTGCCCTCGCATGCTAATGCCGTAATGGTATTTAAAGCACTCTCCTGTCAAAAGACAATAGGTCGCGCCATGCTTTATTTTGTGTAAAGTCACGTCATCCACGAATGCGTTCCACACACCAATGCACAGGGTTTATTACTCGTGCTTTAAGCCAGATAAAGCACTCGGTACTGAGCTTTACGAGAAATAGAGCAGATAATTGGCGAGGCGAAGCCGAGACAATTATCTGCTGTATTTCTTGTAAAGCTCAGCGCCGCGTACTTTATCTATACCTTAAAGCACTCTCCTGTCAAAAGACAATAGGTCGCGCCATGCTTTATTTGGTGTAAAGTCACGTCATCCACGAATGCGTTCCATGTACCAATGCACAAGGTTAATTACTCATGCTTTAAGCCAGATAAAGCACTCGGCGCTGAGCTTTTCGAGAAATAGAGCAGATAATTGGCGAGGCGAAGCCGAGACAATTATCTGCTCTTTTTCCTCGTAAAGCTCAGCACCTTGTACTTTATCTATACCTTAAAATGCATAACATCCTTTGTTACAAACTCTTTAGACTATAAATATGTATGTCTCGGGGGGAAAACTATCACTCCTTAAAGTATATCATTCGCATTGGGAGTCCTTTTTAAACAGTCCGTGCACTATTTTGATAATTCGTTCTTCCTTTTCTTCCAGCCATGCAACACTACCACCTCAGCAAGCCATTTCAAAATGATCTCTAAACCAGATGATGTCATTAAGTTAAATTCCCTGTACAGCAAGTGTGACCTCTATGGAAAAACCCAACTGACCTCACAGGTTATCTACATATGGTATTCATCTCCTTCCTTAGCCTTATCCTCAACCATCTCCTGCTCTGTGTAAACTGTATATTAAACACGGAAAAACAAACAAGTTGAATTTTATACACGGAACATTGGTGATATTTTACATCCAAAACCTGATATAAAATCATCAAACTAAATTTTGGTTATAAGTGTATATTTAATTTAATCTTTCTTAGTCAAATAATCTTAGGTTTGAATAAATGAATATTTGAATGTGAAGAAATTTTGCTCTTTTAGATCTTGTTCTTTTTCACTTCTCTGGAAGTGAAGTGAGTAAACTAACAGTTACCAGTGTGTATTGATATCCTCTTCAGGGTCCTAACTTTTTCTGAAAGTGGCGTAGGTGTTATAGAGTGTGGTTCAGAGTGACAAAATCTCAGAAACCGATTCTTCCTTGGATCTAACTAGATGGCAGACACCCTTGACCCACAGCAACATGTTAATTATTCCATTGGGCAGCAAAGAAGAACAGGTACACCAGTAATAATAATGATTAAGAATTATTTACTATAAAAATCTCAATCATTAAACGTATCTCTTTTAATGTATCTTTGAAAAGAAAAATAAGTACCTTTGAGAGCCTTTGGTGTTTAATAGCAAGTCAAATTTAAATGCTTGTGAAGTATTAAAAAGTAGAGTGCAAAGTGCAAAAGTAATCAATTATATGCAATTATTTACCTACAGTGGCACGATGCCACATCTTCCAGAAGGCACAGAAGGTATAAGAAATGGACATGAAGACCTTACAAAAAAATTTGCTTCAAAAATGAGACTTGAATTTTTGCAGGGCTACACCATGATTGTTACCATCATATTGACTGTACATAAATTGGTATGCCTGAACAAATTGTAATGAGTTAACTAATATTTTGTATTTTTTATCTTTCAGAGAATTAATGTAACTAGCAGTTAGTGGACAGAAAAATGGAACAGCATATGTTCATACACGCATATGAACATACAGTTGATGTGTTGACTTGATCTAGCCCAGAGGACATCCATGACTTCATCAACCTTAAAGGGAGGTATGCCGTCTACGTCAAGGCCTGCTGGTCCCATGAAATCTTTAATTATGGTTTCCACTGTACATACTGATGCTTGCAAGTCAAGTACTATCTTCACAGTAGGGATGCTGAATGAAAATATAAATATTTGGAGAGGCAAGAGCAGTATGCAATTGGGTATTTTCATTTTTTAATATGTTTGCAGCAGTTAAATTTGACCTCCACATCATGGGTCACTTAGTGAACAAATAAACTGTTAAATTTAATCAATAAACTGCATGCTGTGAAAGCACCAAGAAACAAAATCCATATATAGTATGCTAAAAACTGACAGGGCTCAAACACAAGATCATCTGATATCATTCTTTATCATATATAAAGTGCCTGTTTGATCTGATTACAATATTTATCAATTAGTACTTGAAACAACCAGCTTAATTTGTTAGTTACTGCATTTTAAATTTTAAGATGTGAAGTGGTGCTGTATTTGTTTTCACTGCAGGATAGTCCGACACGTGAATCTCCATGTTCATAAGCAGTGCCTTTTTTAGGCGGAGTAACAATATAAGATGGCTACTGAAGCTGAGATGTAAGAATTGATGCTTCAAGTTCAGTTAATTAGCTGCCATTTCTGATGTTTCAGTTATGATGCTGAAAAAGCGCAACAGTGGTAGAAAGCAAGGGGGAAAGAATAATCTGCAGATATCTCTTGCACCATAAACAGTAAACATGGGTGGCAAGATCTTGTTCTTTGTTGCCACCATCTTTTAAATTTTTCTGAAATGTAAATTTCAATGTATGTTTTTTGCATAGTTCAATCAATTGTCCAGTGTGCTTGTTGCAGATCAAGTCTGACTTAATTTGCACTTCATCAAATAGCAATGATACATTTTCTGATAGTCTTAGAGAGTATCAAATTTTGTTGCAGCTATGAATCTGTCAGTGGCTTCTTCTCCACTGGTAATTGTTAAGTAATGTTCATAGTCTGTTAGAGTTCTTCTTGGCATCTTCTGAAGCCAGAGTCAATGATGAAACCATAAGCTGAGGTAGAAATTGCCCTCATTGACATGCACCACTTCACTATCATAGGGTGCCGCCACGTCAATCTTGTGCCCTTTGCTTGTGCTTGCTCTTTCTGTTCCTCCCATAGAAGGTGCTGAGCATTACCTTCTTTGAATGAACTTTCATTAGATTTACCGATGTACACAGGTTCTGATGAACTGGTGGGTGATTCTTAATAATCTAGATCAGTATGTAATTAAGCCAAGATTCTTCGGTGATACTGGCTGCCTGGGCTTACCTCATCTACCCAAACTTGGTTTTCTGGGCTGTACTACTCAAGGGGGATTCGGGTCCTAGACATCTGCCAAAGAGAGTATATCCCCACTTTGATGTATACTTTTTGGTGAACTGTGAGTAGGACTTGTCAGGGTCATGGAGAGCCAGTGCAGCTATTCTTATTTGTTTCCTGAGTGGTGCTAGAATTATGTGTCTGACAGTGTCATCAGCCAACTGTAGAAGTGACACAGCCAGATATTCAACCTCCTTAAAACCAGGTAGATGGAGGTGTCTAGGTGCCATGAGGACGTTCTGAAGAACTGGACTGATCACCTATGATACAGTGATAATAATAGATCTATGTTGAGTCTAAAAGCCTTAAAATTTACAGTAGACTGTACAACATGAAATTTATAAAAATTTATAGATAAATTGGCAGCTCGTTCCACCTGTGCAGCTATGCAAAATGCTGTATCACCATATGTGCCTCATCTACTTTTTCTGCTTGTGTTACAGAGGTGTGTGACTTTCTGATGTGATTGGATCTGTGTCCTTTTGATCTAATACCAACCCCTCACCCTCCGATTCCTCATCACCTTCACCACTATCTTCCTTCTCTTCTTCTTCCACTTCTCTAGACTGTTCTTCATCAACTGCAAAGTTAAAAAGAGGATGAACACTAATGACAAATAATAAAAGCTAGTCGAATGTGTTACAAATAAATATGATAACAGATGAAGCCAAACATTCTAATAATACAATGTTTTTTTCTCTTGTCTAGTTCTTCATTAACAGCTCTTTTAAAATGTTCATAACTTTCATATACAAGATCAAATCCCTCATTTGTAGACTTGTAGGGCAAAATGTAAATATCTTTTGTCCACTGCCTTCAGTCATTTCTGGGTGTATATCGCCTTCTTTTGCCACCACATTTTGAGATCTTACAAAGGGCACAAGGTTTACTGGACTTTTTGGGCATGACAGGTTTTGACTGCACTGGTGGAGGTGGAGGCATGAAAACAAAAGGTAGGCTGGTTGGGCCGCCCAAATACCACTGATAGGCCTTGTGGCTGAGATGGCACAACTAACAGAACAGGTGCAGCAGGAGCAGTCTCTTTGGTCATAAGAGGACATTTTCTTTCACTTTCCATGCCCAAAGAAACTGCATCTAGACCCGTTGTGTTAGTTTTGTCATCTGATGGAGATGGTTGTGGCTCTCCTAAGTCCAGTTTTCTTTTTTGTAGTGGCCTCTTTCCTGTCACATGCGGTGGCAATGGATACTGGACCTGAGGACATGATGGTGAGGGCAGTGACAGGGGCAGGCTTTCAGTATCAGGGATAGGGATGTCTAAAACCACTTTCCTGTGAGATGTCACGCTGGGTATCACAGTTGCAATGTAGTTGGCCTTTTTCTCCTCTTTTGTGATGAATCTGGTCACTGACTTGGCATTGATATTGGGAAGAGGAAGGTTCAAAGCTGCCAAAATGGGGTTGTCACGCACCCTGTCAACAATCCCCTGATACTGTCCTTTAACCAGACTTGCCAGCTTTGATGGTGATTTCTGGCTTAACATTTTAATAAGGAGATACAGCAAGTTAGCTGCCTGAGCATGCTTCATCCATCCAAACTTGGTTTTCTGGGCTGCACTGTTTAAGGTTGAATCTTGTCCCAAACAGTGTTTACCCCTACTTTGAATCATACTTCTTTACAAACAAATGTTCCTTCCCAAACAAAACCTCAGCATGGTGGTTAAGCCGTTGTATATGTCTCAGGTCAGTGAATGATGACTTACGCCCTTGACCACCTGCCACTCTCAGTTTGTCCATTCTTGCATTCCATTGGGCTAAGAAGGTTTACCTAAATGGTGAAGAGAATATAAATGCATAGTTAAACTAAATAGTAATTCAATAATATACTATGTTTGTCAATAAATGATGACAATCTTAAACTTTTTTTAAATATTCAACTGAAAAAAAATATGGTATTGATGGAGTAAAAAGTCCATACTCTTCATTTTCCTTTAGCCACTTAATGTTAGGGTCTGGGCTTCCCTCCCACGACCTCTGCCACCCTTCCAATGCAGGTGGCCTCTGGATCAGGGGTGAACTCTGCAGTGAGCTCCAGCTCCTTTACAGAGGTCGTGTGTGTAGATACCTGGGTCTGCTGTAATGCTTCCTCTGAAGGTAACAAATATATAACATTGAGTCCCTGTCTCATGGGATATGTGCTGGATATGGGATACTTGATGTATAATGCATTTCAGTCAGGGTATAATAAAGTCAGCCTATAAGGATAATGTTAAAATTTCAAGTTCAACATTATTTTACTCTTTGTGTCACGTGAAGACAACATTATACATCTGCAAAGGTTCATCATTTTACCTGCTTGTATCAACAGAATGGAATCTTCAATATATCCAGGATCTTCCTCCATCTCTTTCACGGTCTTCAGTGATCTTTCTGCTTCCTCTATCTCTTTGGCTTTCTATAAATATATTAATTTTTAATGTGTGCTAAGTATAGGCACTAACAACATGAATAATCTGAAATTAAAACAATTAATAAATACATCATTTATAAGGATAAACCTGTCATAGTAGCATTAGCTATAAATGGGAACAGGGTATATTTACATGGAAAAAACTAGAAAAAGTAATAGTAAATATGTTACCTGTAACTTTCTCTCCAGGAGAATTTTCACTGCTGGATAGTCTTTCACTAAGTCCAGCAGCTGCTGCTTCTGCCATCTGATCTGCACATTGGACTCTCCCTTCAGACAGCATTCTGCCAATAGCCAGACTACCCATCCAACATCATTTTCCAGTAGCCACTTGTTAGACTTGCCCTGGTATTTCTCAAACGTCGTGACTAGCATAAGCCGCCACTGGTCATGGCCTAGCTGGAGGACTTTGGGTTCTGCACTGGCTGGGTCTAACCACAACTGGTCTAAAGCAGACTCAGGGTGGAATGATCTAGCTTTTGGAGTGGATTGCAGCATAGCTTCTCCTGACATGTACATAGGGATGAAGGGATAGAGGTGCTGCCTTGAGTGGCTCTCGAGGTGCCCCTTCTGAGAAAATGTCTTACAACAGTGTGGACAACTGAAACCCTTAGTCCTTTCCACATTGTGAATTAGCTGCATGTGTCACTAGATGATACATATGTGTTGACTTTACACAGCCATTTGCACTTTTCTTCTTGCGAGTGGAACATTAACTAGATTTGTCACTGCTTTTCCTTTTCTCTAGTTCCTTGTCCACAACCTCCTCAAAATGTTCAAAATTGTGAAACCTCATTTTGTCAAATCCAGGAGTAGTGGGTTTTCCAGATGCTGGACAAAAAGTAAATAGTTTCTGCTTGCTGTATCCTGTTTTATCCTTGGATGGGGCGCACCATTTCCTCTGTCTACCACATCTTGGTACCTTACATGCAGAACAGGGTTTATCTGACTTTTCTGGCAGTAAAGGTATGGCACAAGGTGGTTTCAAACTGAAGGGCAAACCTTGGATGGTGGATGCCTGTGGGGTAAAAGTTGTGGACTTTTTAGACTGCTGTGTAGGCACCACCAACAATACAGGTGCACCCAATGAACTCTTGGGGCGCAATGCCGGTGGCACAGTTGCCATTACATGCATGTACATTTAGGTGAAGCTTGTGATAGTCCACTAACCATCTCCAACATCTTTACACTTTGTTTGGAGGCCTGCTTCACTGATGTTTGCTTCAGTGGCTGGGGTTCATCTAAGTCCAGCTTCCTTTTCTGGAGGAGATGCTTTCCAGTTACAAGAGGAATGTCTAGATAACTGATTTCTTCACGAGAGGGTGGAGGCAAACAAGGGGAAGGTTGTCAGCATCAGGCATTGGTGATTCAGATATAACCCTCCTATGACTGGTCACTGAAGGCACTGTTGTTGAAAAAATAATCAGCCTTTTTCTTTTCTATTCAGAGCAAGCTGCTGACAGACTTGGCATTTATGTTGGGCAGGGGTATATTTAAGTTTTTCAAAATAGGGTTGTCTCTAACTCTTTCCACAATTCCCTGGTATTCCACTTTCAATGCATTTGCCAACTTGGATGGAGAACATCGAATCCATGAATCAGACAATCAAAGACTCTAAATGAGAACATCAAACCATTCATGATAAAGTAATTTCTATGAATCATATTCACATATATATAAGACAAAAGTAGTTACAGACTCCCATCATTTATATAGTACACAACATACTTGAAAACTTGTGTCAATGCATATTCAATCTTCTGTATGTTAAACAAAAATATGGCATGGCACTTAATGGTCAAACTTGCAAAAAAGGAAAATAATACAGTTAAATCCAGTAAGAACCATACAAATAGTGTCTGTGTTAAAAAAATCCATGAATACTGCACAAATCCTGTTGTAGATAACTATTAAGATCTTGTCTGAATTTGACTATAAGAAGAGCATTATCATTAAACTCTTGCTCATCAAATCTTGTATAACCCTCGTCATCGGAGGTATCATAATCCAAATCACTGTCAGAGTCCTGGGCATCAGAACCCTCTGGAACCTGAGCAGCCCCAGATGATCTAGCCACAGACTCCCCAGGTGATCCAGCCAAGGCTCCCCAGCTGATTCAGCCCCAAGCTCTTCCTCTATGGTCTTCTCAGATTGGTCATGGGTCTCATCTTGCATAACTGTCTTGCCTCTCTTAATCAAACTTAATGTTTAATCAAAGAACAACAATCTAAAAATTCAAGGAACTTACATGTGGTGCTGGCATTTTCTTTAATTGATCTTCATCGCCCTCATCTTGAGATGTTATAATTGTTGGATCTCCGGGTAGTCTTTGTAGGGCTCTGGTATTGTGGTACTCCACCTCGAATTTGGTTGCAAACAGAAAACTTGGGTGTGGAGATTTATCTGATAGGGTATGAGAGAGTCCCAAAAGATAGTCATCAGATATTTTAGAGAGAGAACCTCTTGCTGACTCTTGAATAGCAGCAATAAATGAAGGATCCTCCTGGCGTTTGACATCTGTCAACAATACGTAATGTGGTAAGACTTAGCTAAATATATCTGACTGGAAAGCAAAATGCCCATAATCCTCATAATCATGATTTGGGACAGGTGGCAGTTGATAAAAATCACCACTGAAAATGACTTGCACACCTCCCAATAAAATCTCAGATCCTCTGACAACTCGAATGATGTACTCTAATTGCTCAAACAACCTCTTAGATAACATGGACACCTCATCCTAAATAAGACCATATTTGTGATTTCATTTCACTGTCTCTTTATTGAGGGTCCCTCAAAATACGGGTGGCCAAGTCTTCTTTGTTGAGTCTCCCATCATCCAAGGCTAAAGTTGAATGCACTGTGTGGGCACCAATCTTTTTTAAAAGGAGGGCAGATATTCCTGTTGTTGTGACAACTGTTACCTAAAAGACTGAAAGACAATGTGCAGTAGTTCATGAACATGACATCTTACCTTTCCAGATAAATAGTATATGTAATAATTAAAGGCTAAAAAAAATCGACACAAATGAATTTCTGGATTTTTCTGGTAAACTGAATGACTGCCCATCATTCTCATTTTCTGTTTTAATGCTTGATTCATTGAACTAAAATTGGGGTAGTGTACCATTGTCCTATAAGGCTTCATGGGTTTAAGTAAGCCCAGTATATGTCATTGCTTGGCTACTTTAATAAAAGTCACAAGAACACATTTCATCAACAGCTCACAGTGTTCTGATTTCAGCAAGTCACCAACTTAAAGTTTATGTACTAGTAAGGTGTTCCATGCACAAGTGTCCATCATCACTAGCCCTCTTTCCAGGCACCTTAAATCAGCTTACTGGGCAGTCAGTGTTCAAGTGGGAGTCAATGTTCAAGTATCAAAGGTTTCAATCATTGTATGTTGGATACTTAAGCTCAATCTGTGCACTGTCATCTTTACAATCTAAATTTGGACACAGAATGCTTTTTGGTTATGATAGTCCAATCATCCAAAATTATTGCATTAAAATTGTTCTGTCCTCTGTGACACTTGTGAGCGCTCAAAGTTAAAAGTGTTAATACAAAGCAGACACACACTGTTTAGAATTTAGGATAAAACATCTGGAGCATTGCAAATAATTTGTATGCATAGGTGAAAGTTGTTAAAACTGAAAATCCTGAAAACATGGCTTGCAATTTCTCATCTCATTTAAACCATTTAAAAAAAAAAAAAAAAAAAAAAAGATCAAAATGAAGACCGAAATTCCTGAAATCAGGCATAATCCTGAAAACTTTCACCCATGTGTATGGAATGAACACTGAAGTCATCAACTTTATTCAATTGATAAAGGCCACCAGTCCATAGCAAATACATCAGAAGGTTACAGTTCGACATTTCGTATCAGTTTTCTCTAGCAATCAAACCATGATAAATAAATCTAGCAAGGTTGCTCAGAGCATCAGGATTTTTTGTTTTCATCATAGCAATATAACAATTTGAAGATGTATTATTAATATTCATATTAGGAATGTACCGAGCTCTCAATTCTTCATAACGTGGACAAACTAGTAAAAAAATGCTTCTCATCTTCAATTTCATAACTATTTTTGTCTAAGCAATATTTACACAACCTATCAATTTTTTGTAAATTTCCATGTCTACCAATTTCTATTGCAAGTTTTTGATTTGAAGCCCTGAATCTTGAAAATGCTACTCTGTATTTCCTAATATTTATATCAAATAAATATTTTTCAGGTTCTAACAAACTCTTAAACAATGCATAGTTTTTACAAAGTTTTGGACTATTTTGTATGCTTTCAACCCAATTTTGTCCAGCAGTCCTTCAGCCTTAGTAAAAACTGGCTAACAAAGGTATTTATATCACCCACGTCTTGTTCGTTAGCGAAGTCGATAAAAACGCAATAGCATCTCCCCCTCTGTTTTGTAAGATATTTCTGTATTAAGGCTTGCAATGAGAAGTAATTATCTATTGTACTATAGCCTTTCCTAAACCCACTTTTCTTCACAAAACTTACTTGTATCTGCTGCCCATTTTATTAACCTTTCATTCAGGACTTTTGTAAACATTTTCCCCACTACGTTTAATAGGTGGTCGTACTTCTCAGATAATTCAATCATACACTGCTCAAGATTATAAACACCATTTGGTTCAGTCTTCAGCACATAATATAAACAGGCTATCAATACACGGTTTTGCTATTTCTAATATATACTTTCGTATTTTCTTTTTAACAAAGATGCATATACCACCATTTGTTCTCCCAGTCTGATTATTTCTTTCTCTGAGGTTACTGAATAACATAATCATAGTCAGCCATAATACTGTTGCAAACCTGCTGTGCAGGCACCACCAACAACACAGGTGCACCTAATGAATTCTTAGGGCGCAATGGTGGTGGCACAGGTGACAAAGATGAAGCTTGTGATAGGCCACCAGCCATCTCAGACATCTCACCACTTCGAGCAGAGGCCTGCTTTACTGATGTCTTTTTCAGTGGCTGGGGTTCATCTAAGTCCAGCTTCCTTTTCTGGAGGAGATGCTTTCCAGTTATAAGAGGAATGTCTAGATAACTGATTTCTTCACGAGAGGGTGGAGGCAAACAAGGTGGAAGGTTATCAGCATCAGGCATTGGTGATTCAGATATAACCCTCCTATGACTGGTCACTGAAGGCACTGTTGTTGAAAAATAATCAGCCTTTTTCTTTTCTATTTAGAGCAAGCTGCTGACAGACTTGGCATTTATGTTTGGCAGGGGTATATTTAAGTTTTTCAAAATAGGGTTGTCCCTAACTCTTTCCACAATTCACTGGTATTCCACTTTCAATGCATTTGCCATCTTGGATGGAGAACTTATGAGTGTTTACTGGTGGGTCGTTCTCGTTCATTTTAAACGATTTATGAATTACACAAGACTCATCCTTCCAAAGTTTTTTTTTTGGCTATGCAATTCAAGAGGGAATCTGGGCTTAGTTATCTGTCGAAAAATCTAAAAATAAAATGCCTATAATCTGATGTTAGTAATCTTATAAAACCAATGGCAGATGTATAGCTTTTATATCTACATACTCTGTGCAAGTCAGTAGAAAGTGGTTTTCATCTTCAACATAATAATTTTTTTTTTCACAGATTAAACAAGCCTCTGTTTAATATTGCAACAACTCTCCATCTACCACTCTCATTGTTTATTTCATGATTTGAACATCTAAATCCTGTCGAGGCTATTCAATATTTTCACATCTATACAATGGAAATATTTCTCTGGGTCAAGTAAAGGTTTGAAAGTGGCACAAATATATAACTTATGACATGTACTTACAGTCTCATGCCTTTCTGCATAGAACAATCTGTAATTCTCTGATCAAACAAACTAATTTTGGGAAAACCTACATTTTGTTCAATCCAGCATATTTAAATAATAAGTTTTTGATATGAGTGACCCAAGTTATGCATCCGGAGCAATCTAATTGAAACAACATATCATATGCATGCTTAACATAATTTTCTGGCATACTTAACATTCTCCACCAAATCTTAACACATTTTACATAACATTCAACATACAGTGGGACAAGAGATGAAGGTTGTAGGGTCTGAGCCATAGGTGGCATGTAGCTCCTGGCTTTCTTAGCAAAAGACAGGATGCTGTTTCTGTCCGTATGACCTTGATACAGCAGAGTCTAGTACATCCCTCTTCTTTCCATGTACCACTGGTCATGTTGGTGCTGTACCAGTCTGTGCACCTTGGTCATTGACATAGCGTTCAGCCTGTCAAACAAAATTACGGTTGTCTTTATCTATAGCTCTTTTTCCACAGATGACAGCTGGAAAGGGACTGCCGGTGACAAATTCATCATAATCAAAGGGCTATAACTATGAAAAGAATAATGGGTTTCATCATCACCTCCCCTGTGTTGATGTGCATTCTTGCATGTGTAGCAGACCAGCCTCTTGGTCAGAAGGGTATAGAAACTCCGCATCCCACACTCCTGCCTCACTGTTGACCCAAAGCCATGCTTATACAAGAAACTTCTGAGTGGAGGAGAGCAGTCCTTATTTGGGCATGGTATCTTGGCCTTCATGATCCCTACTAGCCTCCAGAATATCACAGGCAACGTAAAAAAGGCATACATTGAGGGCAGTGATGTTGATGACTTAATAGAAACTGGTTTAGGTGGTGTGTAGAAGTTCATCTTTTTTTTTAAGTACCCTCTTATATACTGGCACTGTTGTATGGTCATGGTGGAGTGAAAAGTTCATATTCTTTGTTTTCTTTCAGCCACTTAATGTTAGGGTCTGGGCTTCCCTCTCCCTTCATACAGTATTCTGCCCATAGCCAGACCACCCATCCAACATTATTTTCCACTGTAAATGAATTGGCCCCATTCAAGATGCTGGTCACGTACTGCAGCGATCCATAAGCATCACCTTACACTTTCTACGGTATCAAAAAAGATATTTTAAAATCTAAAGATATATTAAGTAAATGAAATAAAATAGCACCAAAATATATTATAAATTTTCTGGAATAGAAAAATATTAAATGTTCTTTCTTAAAACCACAGTAACAAGTTTTTGGGCTATCAGTCCCAAGGATTTATCTTGTGGTGCTGAGAATCCAGGCCCTTTTTTTTCTGGAATCTTGGCCTTGTTTGTCCTCCTCTGGCTCCACCGCTGCTAACATTTCGTCCATTCCTTTCATTAAGTTTTCAGCTAAATCTGCCATTCTTTTTCTCCACCTACGTCCTACTGAATAAGAGTCTGTCTGTAGAAAGGTAGTTAATTTTCTTGTTCTGTTCAGCATGACTGCATAAATGTCAATGCCTGAATGAAGTTAATTGGGAGTGTGCGAACACACCTCCCTTTCAGTTACGAGGCACACTGTTCCGTGCGCGAACACACGAACGCCAAGATCTCATGGATTTATCTTTTTTTCTCACTTCACTCCGTTGCCTTTCGGCAAAAAACTCGCTCTAACAAAGTTTCTAACCTCCCTCGTGGAAATGTGATAACGCAATGCCTTCTGGGAATGAAACGTATTCTTGCATAATCTCAGAATGTCCCGATAAGACCGAATACTGTAATAGAGCCCAAGTGGCATATTTCATAACTGTTGAGGTCATTTTAGTAATATTTAATCATAATAATGTTTGGTAAAATTCAAAATACAATTGCTTATCGAAGAGCAAATGGCATATATTGAATGAGTGTTGTTGAAAAGCATCACGAAAATATGATGGTTTGTTTGAAATTATATACAGTTTATAACTAAGTAAAAAAATGCAAACATGATAAGGCATGGCATTGAAACTGGAGACATGGTGTTCATAACCTTCTGTATGTTGAATGGGTCCTTAAAGGGATAGTAAGTCTTCCTTTTGGCCAAAAAAAAAAAAAAAAAAAAAAAATGACTTTACCTGAAATAAACAACAATTTTACCAAATTTACCAATGGTTAATTAATCCATTTTTCATTCAAAGTTAGTTCCTAGTTTTTTTCTAAAAAGTTTGTTTTTTTTTGTTATAATCTCCTAAGAGATTGCAACAGAGTAAAGCCATCATTGGAGGTCACGTGGTCTACAGACAAGTTCGGATATCAGAATAATAGCTATAACTGCCGTTTTTGTGATAAAACAGAATATATATTTCTATGAGTTGTTCACAATGTTTTTATTGTGAAATATAGATCTCATACGAAGAGGTATCCCTTAAAACATAATTTTGGTCCATTTGCAATAACAGGAGGTCTCTCTTTTTGATACTACTAAGGAAGCCAGTACATGATAATTAGTTTAAACACCCCATTTTAGCACATAAATGAACATTATAAAGAGATGGGTCTAAGATAAGGTTAGGGAGCAAGTCATGCTCTAAGAAGGCATTCAGAACAGCAGACCATCAGATCTGTGGATCCAGTATGGCCAATCGACTCGAATGCTTGTTTAATCCCCTTAGGGAATCTATTCAGTGTCTAATCTGGAATTAAGCTGCAAGGTTTTTAGTGGGTTGCCATATTTGATCCTCGGATCTGTTAGTCTGCTGATCTGAATGCACTCTGTCTTACAATACTGTGGCCAGTTATGACATTTTTTATGGTGATGTGTTAAAGGCATATGTGTTAAAGCCTTTCATGGAACTCTGCTGTAAAACTACTAAGCAGCATGGACAACTGTACCAGTCTGTATGGCTTACTAGCAAGCTGGCAAGTTACTTCTTGTGTGTGTGTCTTCTTCAATTTCTGGTCTCACTGCCATAGCAACGTCCATTAAATAAGTGTCCCAACTTGAAAAATCACTTAAACTCATTACACTTTACTTAGCTGCAAACTTTGCATTTTATGTGTTGTGGCTATGCTGCCCAGCTCTAAACTGATGTGGTCATAAGCCAGCCACTCACTAAGAGGTATCCACCCTTCTCACTATAATAACACATATGTTAGTTAAACGAAGGACTTCTTTTATTGCAAGTAGACAAAGCCCCCTAACCCTGGGGTGAACAATACCAAGGAAATCACATTTCTAGATACCATCTCCCTTGGGCACCTGGGCCCTTGAAAGTGATAGTACTTAACAGACTGCAGCTGCTGTAATTGTTGTGTGTTTACTTCTGTTCAAATGTAATGTCCGTCAAATCTAATTGTGTAAGAGTGCAAGTAGTTTAAACTTATCATGTAACATTGTTTAAAAGGGCAGCTATAAGAAGCATCTCAGCAATGATCCTTTAGCTTGATAAATCACATTATGGACAAACAATAATCTTTGCTTATCTGGTGCTCTTTTTCCACGTGATGGCTAGAAAAACACTTCTGTCAGCTGGTGGCAGATTCATCAAAATATACTGAACAAAAATATATATGCACGAAAGAATATGTGGATTTATTTTCATATATGGAACTAGAGTATATAGCCAAAAATAACCATATTTTTCTCGACAAATAGACATCACTTTGAGAGCATTAGGGGAAGTTTAAATGCATAGTCCAAGAGTTAGGGCATCAAATACACCATGGGGGTCAACATCCTGAGTTCACAGACACCATTAAATTTGTGCAGAGCAGTACACCAGCGGCACATGGACATCACTAAGTTGTCAATAGAGGCCTAAGGGATATTATCCCATTCCTCCTGGAGTGCTTCTTGCAGTTGGCGAACATTTTCGAGAGCTGGAACATGATGGCTGAAAACTCTGATCCAGAACATTCCACAGGTGTTTGTTGGGCGACATGGTGCATGAGGGTGGTTCCTAATGCTACCAGTGTCTCTGAAGCGTGTTCCCAGACGGCTGACAGTGGAATGATGCACATTCAGGCATGCTGCAACTTCT